>JAPQRP010000007.1:1501626-1513105 GCA_037367295.1 Apogon hyalosoma | reverse complement strand
AAATTATGTGGCATCATTTTGTTACTAATACATCACCTACTTATTATCAGGAAAGATATTCAAGATCATTTTTCCCCTGTTTAGATCTGATGTGTTTTCGAAGTGTTCCTCTAATTTTTTTGAGCAGTGTATATAGTGTGGTTTGTATAAGTGTGGTTAACAATAAGCCAATAGGTAGCCATCACAAGCAAGGTAGGCAATGTGTGCCACATATTTAGAGTTAGAAAGCTACATGAAGACAGTCACACACCCTCAAGTTCACTGTTGTTTTATCAGACTCTCTTGATAAATACAGTTAAACAGTTTGGAGCTACCCTTTTCACAGCACAAGGCAGAGCTGGGTCAGCAGCTCAAACTGATGTAAAGTAGCTGAAAAGTAATGTAAGACAGTAGACCAGTTTAAAAAGATCTTAAAGTCATTAAAATAACCCATTATTATATCCCCAAACGCAGTGTCGGGGATATTATGTTTTTGGTCCAACCGCCTCCGCCGGCCCTGCCACCACCAAATTTCCTTTGTTTTAACGCGATAACTTGAAAAATATTGGGTTTAGAAATTCCAAATTTTCCATATCAACCAATATCATGGAGAGGAGGAACTGATTCAATTTTGGACGATTTATCATTTCTAGATTGGCCACAAGGGGCCGCTCAAAAGTTTAAAATCACTAAACACTCTTTTGTTCATATCTTTGGAACTATTTGTCTGATTGACTTCAAATCAAGTGAAAGGTCATGACCTGGGGATGCCTCACGTCATGGCATCATAGCTGTCTGGTTCAAAATTTGGCCACCAGGTGGCACTTCATGACTGAAAATTCACCGTTTTAGGCATATCTTTGGAACTATTTGTCCGATTCATCTCAAACTAAGTGCAAATGAAAGGTAATGATCTCAGCATGTGCTATGTGTTGATGCTATACCTGTGTGGTTCCAATTCTGCCACCAGGTGGAGCTTCATTACTGAAAAATCATTGTTTTCACCATATCTTTGGAACTGTTTGTCCGAATGACCTCAAATCAAGTGAAAATGAAATGTAATGATCTCAGCATGTGTTATGTCATGATGCTATGTTTGTATGGTTCCAAATTTTGCCACTAGGTGGAGCTTCATGACTAAAAAAAATCATTGATTGTGCCATCCTTTGTGTTAACGCGACAACTTGAAAGATATTCGGTTTAGAAATTTCATGTTTTCCATATCAATGAATATGATGGAGAGGAAGAACTGATTCAATTTTGGATGATTTACCATTTCTAGATTGCCCACAAGGGGCCGCTCAAAAGTTTAAAATCACTAAACACTCTTTTGTTCATATCTCTGGAACTATTTGTCTGATTGACTTCAAATCAAGTACAAATGAAAGGTTATGACCTGGGGATGCCTCATGTCATGACATCATAGCTGTCTGGTTAAGGATTGGGGGTGTTCGGGGATATACCCCTAGCCGTCGCTTTCAATGGCTAGTTTTGTCTAATTCCATAACGTTGTTAAAGTAAGAAGAAGAGTAGTAGAATCAAAGTTTGGGATATCTACCAAAACAACAATAGAATGAGTTTTCTCATGTACATGTAGAATATAGGGCAGTGGTAGCAGCGTGGGACTTTCCCTTGTCTGCATGCATTAATCTAAATCCATAGATGTGAATGTGAGAAAGAATCATTGTCTGTATATGTCTGCGATGAACAGGCAACACATCCAGGGTGACCCTCCCCAGTAGAAATGAATGGGAAACACCTCAAGTACTTAAGCATGCTTTAACACTGAAGTTTCATAGAAGCTTCAACAAGTCACAAGACTTGAACCTATTTGCTGTGTACTGTTACTGACTTTTTGGGTGTCATAAGCTTTAATATTAGCCACAATTTCAGTATAAAATAGCATTTTAATAACTGTTTCTGTGTTTTTAATTGTAGTCCTTAGAGGAGAATCCTCAGCAGACTACATTCAACAGGTCAACAAAAATTACACACTATGTCTTATAACTTCCATAGATTATTTCTACACATAAAAAACATAGAGAAATTTGTCATGTTTTAGTCTGTGTTTAAACCTGTGACTTATAGTTATTGACATTGTGAGCCCAAAGCAGCAGTTAAGCTTCTCCTATAATTGTTTAACTTAACACTTTGACAATGTCTTCTTTTTAACCTGTTTCAGCTACATTCAGCCATGTTTCAGCAGTTCATCTGTGTTCAAGCGAAGCTTTCAGTTGTGTTACAAAATGTGTAGAAATGAGCTTGACTTGACAAAACATGTTCATATTTTCGACACTGAAATACAAGTGAAGTACATTTTAATACCACTGCTTTGTTTTCGTGTTTTTTTTTGGGGGGGTGGGGGTTGTAACTATAAATGTTTTCAAATGAAATTGGTTTCAGGAAAAACAAAAGATAATTCTAAAGATGGAAAAGCAATTTCACATCCAAATAAGTTGATGCATCATCTGCCATTTAGTTGTTAAATATCAACAGCATCAAGACATAGCAAGAGGTGAGTAAAAACTGAGGTGTATACACACAGCCTGGCAAAATAAAGTCCTACACTCTAATATTTCATTGGATCACCTCCAGCTTTGTTTGTGGCATTGTTTCTAATATCTTATGTAATGTCACAACATTTATTTCTGTCATTTTTTTGGATACATAACATTGCTGACCCTAGACTTGACCAACTGTATATAACACTTATAACACTTTCCCCACAGGCTTGTACAGTAGGCACTAGGCATGATGGGTAATCACTCCATCACTCTAAAACAGGGTCGATCTGGATTCATCAGACCACATGACCTTTATCCATTGAAACACTGTCCAATCTTCATGCTCAGATCTTATGCTCTTAAACTGATGGTTGTTTAGAGAATAGGTTAAATAACTTGAATAACTTGTTTCAGCTGAAATGTAATCACTGCAGTAATTATCCAATGGAAGAATAGTGCCTGTTTGTTGAGTTAAATCCAGGTGGGGACTTTTTTTGGCCAGGAAGTGTAGTTTGTTTTATAATATATCTGTCTTAATGTCATTGTATGCTGCCCAGTTTACACATGGCTTGATGAAATAATTTGCCTTTGATGCAAGCATTAGATGACTTCTACTAACTACTAATCTACATGTAACAGCCTTGTAATGTTGGTAGTTGTTGTTTTCTGTATCGTCTGTACTGTCCCCAGGCATGTGACGACCTCAGCAAATGGACTGTGTTGTTTGGCTCCTCGCTTGTTTGTGGTCCATGCATAGAGAATGTTTCATTCATCATAGAAGCTACAGGACACAGAGCAGCCTATCACTCTCCTCATACAACCAATAAAAAAGTAGGCACTACACATTTTTACAAAAAGTACTCTTATTAAGATATTACACTGTTACAGTCTCAGTACTAGAGTGCATGGGCATGGTGTAAAAAGATTATCATGTTTGCTAACCTGTTATTCACTTTATTTCCGTTGGGCTACGTAAGTTTAGAGTGTCAGTAAATGTCCAAATGAATTGATTAAATGTCAATTGTTAAATAAGCAGTCAACAATGTTAAGAATCTGTTTATCTGTTTTGTTTTTATAAAAATGAGTCAAAATGTTCCATGGCATATTTGGTTCCAGACCTTTAATCTGTAGAATTTCACTTGATATTTGAGCCATTTTTAGTTCGGCTTTATTATTTCACAAAATGAATAAATGATCAATAAATGAGACACTTAGATCTACTAAAAGGTTAAGATCAAGAAATTATTACCTTAATTTTTGTTCATTTTGTTATTTTGTTAAGTGCTTTTTTGCCTTAAATTTAAGGTTATGAAATTTTCTGACATTTTATGTAGCAAATAGTTAATCAGATGATTGAGAAAATAGAAAGATGAATCATCAGTGACAGCGAATGTTAGTTGCAGTTCTAAGTGGAATGAAATAATGCCATTATGTTTACAGTGTGTTGGTGCCAAATTGTAGACAGTCGGCAAGAGTAACCCTAGAACATTCCCATGGACCTATGGAACGGTGTAGGCATGTTTATGTGTGCTTCAAAATTTAATCACTGCAATCAAACACAATCAAGAAAAAAAAAGCTATAGCTGCTCACTGTCCATATTCAGTGCATTTATAGTTTTCAGTCATATGACCATGCAGAGGCCTAGAGGAGAACTGGACAATTAGTGCAGGTCTGTCAACTAAACATCTATGTCAAACTTTTGATTCATATAAAGTTTACACCACGGTATTTCTGTCACTAGAAGAACTGCCAGAGCTGCTTTTGGATGTTTACATGCAGTAGTTTTATCTAAGGAGGTTCCGTTCATTAACACTACTGCAAGGATGAAACTGAACAAACTACAGACTATTCTATGGTTGCACATCTTGTTAAATAATAGCTGTTTCATTTTAGCTGCTATAATTGTAGTGACAGCAGAGGTATTGTAGTTAGTTTTCTAACACACAGTCTCAATCTAACCTAAGCATGTTTCCAGTGTCAGGTCAACAGTTTCTGTAGTCAGTTTCTGTTGACAGTCCACTGCTGTGAACAACTGCTGCTATGTTTTGTGTTCACTTGTGAGGCAACATTTGGAGGATAAATCTATTTTTTGATACAGGACCTTTGCTCTGGTCAGTGCTCAGACTCAAATAACCTATTGATGCCCCGTCCAGTGATGCTGTGGCTTCTTGATTGTCTTGGGTTGGAGGGGCAACTGTATTAATCATCTAAATACACTTTTCTAGTCCAACTTAGCTATACTTATTGTGATAGTCAAATGTGTTTAGATCCATTCGCTCATTAGTAGAACTGACATCAGCTGACAGTGGTGTGTGTTGTATTCAGGTGCTGAAGTGGTCTGACTATTGCCTTCCTCTGGCCTGTTACCCTGGTCAGCCCTTCAAAGCAGTGGCTCAGGCCAGTGTGGATAACTTCAGCCGGCTGGGGGTGGCCTTTATTGAAGATCGCCTTCAGCTAGATGATGGACTTATGCCTTCAAAGATAATTCGTATGTTTCTTTTCTATCTCATATATATCTGTGATTTTCTTTTACTATTCTGACTGTTGCCCATCCATTATGTCTATTTGTCATCATATGTGTTTCAGCTGTAACAACAGTCAGGTTTTCTGTATTTTTTTGTTGAATCATTTTACCCTTCTGCTGTTAGTGGGCAAAATCAGTGAAGTGTCATTAACAAGTACCAGTTTCTGATTTTACAGAGGATTACATTATATGCCATCCTCTGTAACTGTAACCTGTTCCATTTCAAAAGGAACTTTCACAACACCAGCACTAATATTCACAGCACAGCAGTGGATGGAAAAGGGCAAAAATTCACATTTGTTATCTTGATTCTTGATGTCCTTTGATTCAATAAAAGTTAAATAATTGTTTTTAATCGATTTGAGTTGATTAATTGTTTGAGCTCTGTAGCACTGCATTATATAACGGTGCTATATGTAAGAATGTAATTTTTCACCTCATTATGTAATAACACCACATTTTGTGATAACATGCCACATTTTGTAATAAAATTCTTGACACATTTTGTGATAAACTTTTCTGCATTTTGTAATGATTTATTACATATTGCAACAGTTATTACAAAATGCAGATGTAGCACTTTAAAAAAAAGTACTAATTTGGTACATTATGTAATAAACCATTGAATAACCATTGAAATTGATGCCTTAATTGGAAAAACCATCATACTTGCAGAACAACATTAAACATTCTAGCTTAATTAAAATTCAGCTTAAAAAACTAGTAGGATGTTTCATTTGTCAAACCTAAATCAAATGTAACTGTATTCATTAAAATGGAGAATGTGTTTGCAAGCTACAGACAAAAGCTACACTAATTAAGTATTACTGATAAGAAAATTACTGGTGAACTGAAATTTTGGAAGACGTACACATGCAAACTGGATTATGTCATGCAAATATTATACATGATACAAAGCATAAAAAAACAAATATGAACATAGAACAGGAAAAAAAAAATCTTTATTCTGGCTCCATTTGTGTGTTAATGCAACAACAGGGGATAAAAGTAAATGAACATCAAACTGCCTATTAACAAAAAGATTTGGAATATTTCCAATGAATGACTAATGAAACATCCTACTATATATATATTTTTTAAATGAATTCTAATTAAACTGAAATGCTTAATGTTGTTCTGCTGGTATGATGGTTTTTTTCAATTAAGGCATCAGTTTCAATGGTGTTTTGATGGTTTATTATATAATGCACCAAATTATTATATTTTCTTAAAAAAAAGTGCTATACCCACATTTTGTAATAACTGTTGCAGTATGTAATAAGTTATTCCAAAATGTGGCAAAGTTTATTACAAAAAGCATTGAAGAGTTGTATTACAAAATGTGGCATGGGGGGGTGGGGGTTAATTGTAAGACCAGGGGGGTGGAGATACCGAGATGTACCTCTCTCTCTGCAATTTGCATAATCCAGTTTCAGTTCAGAACCATAGATCAATATAGAACAGATATAATTTTATATTATACAGCTGTATAATTTCTATAGTATATTGTGATAATTATCCTTTGATATCTGGCTATGATTTTTGCAATTTAATTTTGTATTATAATAATTATTATTGCAATTTTCATTTTGTGAATTTGGACTCAGATTGTACCCATTTAGTTTATAAAATTACATTCAATAAAAAAAAAACAATCATTAAAATCATGAAATCAGAGATTGATTGTAAAAGAGCTGTGTGTTCATGTGTTGCATCTCCATGTTTTTTTCAGCTTGTTCTGTTTTTGGTATCGTTGTCTCTGTTTAATAAAAAATACCTTACAATAGTGTGTTACAGTCCTTCATACTTTTTATTTTTGCTATATTGTTTCAGCTGTCCTCCTCCAAGAGTCTACTCTGAGCCAGTTGATAGAGAAGCAGCATCTGCAGTGCCTGAACGCTGTCACATCACTACAGCTCTGCAGCAGCCAGGCAGCAAAGGTCCGGCCTGAATCTTCACCTTGTCGTCTGTCAGTCGATCACCAGCCCCTACAGTGTCGCAAAGGCAGCCTTCGCCTTTCCCCAGAGGCCAGGAAGAGGCTCGAGGAGCGGCGGGGATCAGAACCACTCCGCGGCACACAAGATCTGGGTTCTGTCTGTGCTTCCGAGGACCACTCATTGGGGAATCATCACCACATGGAGGGGCATGGACACCACCTCCATCTGTCTAGCTGTCATGAGTGTTTGGAGCTGGAAAACAGCACCATCCTTTCTGTCAAATTTGCCTCTGCTGAGAATATTCCAGACCTTCCTGACGATAACTCGATAGAACTGGATAGTGGCGATGAAACTTTAGATGAGCTTGAGCAAGACAGCAAAGGGTTTTGTCATCAAAGTGGCAGACTTGACTGTAATGGCAAACCGCCAAATGTCCTGGTCTACACAGGTGGCTGTCAGGCTCGTTTTGAGGTGGTTCGCCAAGTTTTAGCAGAGTGTATAAACATGGAAAACTACATAATTTATCCCCTCACACCACAGCAGGCTCTGAATGATCCATGGTTGGACAACACCAGACTTCTGGTACTAGCAGAGGAGGAAGCCCTAACCCCCCATCTGCAGACCCGCTTTCTCACCTACCTGAGCCAAGGAGGTAGGGTCCTGGGGCTGGCCTCCAGCCTCTGCCCCGCAGGACTGTCTCTGGGGATTAGAAAGAATAAGCAGGGGCACATCTGCAGGCTGAGCTTCACCAGAGAAGACAACACAGAACTGGAACTGAGTGTGTTGGACAGTGGGAAGGTGTTCATCAGGGACACCCAGGGTGGGGGAGAAGTGGAGCTGTGGGGTGAGCTGAAAGGGGATGTCCTTCATCAGAGGGCCATGGTTATTGTCAGGGTCACACATGGAGAAGATGGTGGTGAAGCTGTCCTCAGTCAGGTAAATTCTGTCAGGCTTATCCTAACAATATCTAACGTGCTGACAAGTATCTAAACCAGAGCAAGAACAAAAAAATATCAAGAAAACAGGATATTGTGTTTTATAAAGGATTAATCACATATGAGTATGGATGCACAGTCCTGGCTTAGGTTAGGCTAGGTCTAAATACTAAAGCTAGAAAATATAGTCTGTTTGTCAGATTATTTCCTGACTATCAAATTTTTGTTTTTTTGTTTTTTTGAGCGAGTAAGAACAAATTTAATCAAGTCTTAGAGGGAAGCTGACATACAAAGATGAAATTAAATTTTATAGTGATCCAAACAGGAAAGGAAAAGGTAACATTTGCTATGCAAGAGTGAGTTCAAAGGCAACTGGCTCAAGAGACAAGACGGTAGAAGATAAAGGTCTTCATGAATGGGACACCTTACCTGTCTACTGTCTTCTATATGTAAAGAAAAGAATTTTTAAAAAAAGTTCAAATCAAAAGTATCAGACAAGACACGAGTCAGGTACATCACAAGAAGAGCAAAACGTAAAGTAAAGAAATTAAGTAGCAGTAGAAAATACTGAATGAAGACCTACCGGAATGCTTCCTGAACCTCACTAGATAAATTCCCTAAAACAAATTTTAT
The DNA here is from genome assembly GCA_037367295.1 of Apogon hyalosoma. Lineage (NCBI taxonomy): Eukaryota > Metazoa > Chordata > Actinopteri > Kurtiformes > Apogonidae > Apogon > Apogon hyalosoma. The sequence continues at coordinate 1,504,592 of JAPQRP010000007.1, read as the reverse complement.
TGTTGCTTAGAGTAAATGTAAATAATGGAAATGGTGACACATTTTTTCGAATGAAATTTAATATAGCAAATGTCCAACTCACATTATTGATCAGTTTCTTCTAAGATATTCTGATTAAGTGTGAAATCATGTCTTGTAAAACAGATAGTGAGGACTAAGGAGATAATGGATTTAAAAAAAACATGAAATATTACAGCTATTTTAGATGGAGAACAACAAAAGAATGCTTTGTTTTTTTCTGCTACTGGTTATGTGCATGTGGAGGAGAGACAAAAGAGGCCCACAGCATACCATTTGGTTCCAGTTATTGAAGCTGCGTTTTGTACTTTGTACTGAAGATATTCTTTACATAGCTTAAGGTGGGCTGAAGCTCTTCTTTTTATTATGAAATCAGTAAAAAGATATAATTACTTTTGTCTCACCTTGATTTTATTTTAAGTTTATCCAATGAAAAATCTTTGGTGAAAGTAAAAATGCTTGTTAGCAGGGTAATCCAATTAGTTGAGTATTACAGATGGTTCAGTTTAACCTAGCAGATTTTTTAAAAATTCTGTGACTGTATTTCAACTACTGTGTCATGCATTTACAGTGTTTCAAAGCATATCACACATCCTGCATATTCCTGAATAACAGGTCCACTTGGAAATGTCTCCTGACTGCCAGAATGTAACATCTGAGGGTTTTGATGAACTAAAAGTCAGCAATGCGCTGCGTTATGAAGTCTTGACAGAAATCCTCACCTCTCTGGGCCTCAGCTGTGACCTGAACCAGATTCCACCACCAAGCCCTGTCCACCTGCTCGCCTCTTCTCAGGTAAGTGCTAGTCATCAACCATAGATTTGTAAATAAATGGTGGACAAACCCTCCGTGACATCACCTCTTGGTTTGCTCTGTGCTGTTTTGAAGGCTCGAGATGCTTCACATTGCCATCACTATGTTGTTTTGGAGCTCAAGAGCTCACTGCAAACACCACTTATAGTTCACCAGCCATTAGGCCATGAATTATTTGTGAAGGTACTGTGTCTGGTGTCATCTTTGTCGTTGTCTTTGTTGTCTTCATTATCAAATTCTTTAAACATCTTCCCTGATGAAACCACTGAACAGATTCATTTCAAATTCCATATGTAGCTTCCTTGGGACAATGTCTACAAACAGTTTTGAGAAATGTGGATTTTTGATTTGATTTTTTAAATATTAAAACTTTGCATTTCCTTAGAATGAGCCATATTTTGGTGGGTTATAACATGAAAATGGTTAGAGACATCAATATAGTTACTACTGAGCACTGATAGGAAGTCATATATAGACTTTCATTTAGTTCTCCTCCAGTGAATGTACCACCCACTTCTGTTGGGAAATTGATCTCCTGCATCAAGACCACAGGACTCTAACATAGCAGCAGAACAGACAACCTTGTAAATTCAACTTGTTATTGATTCTTGTTAGAACATGCTGGTGAGCTACAATGCCATTGGTCCTATTTTTTGACTGAAAGTATCATGTTTAATTCCATCTGGTAATGCATACAGTTGTGTTCAGTGGCAGTATTGCCACCGTAGTGAAATAAATAAATAAATACACTTTCTCCGCTACCAAGGCTAATTAGCAGGACAGCTGACAGACCATATAAATCAGTATGACTTAATGTAAACAGCAGCTAATGCAGTTAACCTCTACCAATTACCATATACTGCAAATTTTAGGATATAATCATGTGAGGGTCTTGTTAGTTTAATTTAATAAACACAGCTGATGGGGAACTTTCTTTTAGTAAGTGTAAAAATACATTGAAGACTAAGAAATACTCAGAGGAGTCTCTGGATGTATTACAAACAAGCTCATAAGAACAGAAACTGCTCAATATATGATGAAGAATCTGGTTGTGAATGTATTCCGTATTGTACCATCCTTATATATGAGTTGATCAGAAAATGTCTTTCAGTAATTGGCTACATACAATAAATAGACTTATACCCTACATGCCAAACCAAAGGAAAACATCACATAACACTAGCTGTCAATCAAAACCTACAAAGCATCTGTTAATCAAAGCTGCCACTCCTTTCATTATGCAGAACCTTTGACCTCAAAATGTTTTAAATAGTTGAATTTGAAAACATTCAACCCTGTACAGTTGCTATAAACCGGAAAATGAACAATAGAGATCAGTACTGTGTGTTGTACCAGGTTATAAATATGTGTATTTCTGTTGTAAAGGTAGTCTTTTTGACTTGATGGTCTCTATGGACTGACCCACTTTTGCTCCCCGTGGCCCCTCCAGGTTTCTGCAGTGTCTTACACTTGAGCATTGGCTTCATTTTTCAGCCACAGAGGTATCCACTTGTCAGTGGTCAGCTCTCCCAGGTTACAGAATTTGGATAAGGTGCCCCTTTCATGCACATTGCCATTTCATACCTCAAGAATGGCAAATTATTTGAAAAAATAAACAGTCAGTGCATATAACATGACTCACAATTTATACGAGTAAGCACAATATGTCTTATGTGTGTGACAGTGTGTCATGTGTGGAGAAAATGTGTTAATATAGTTTAGATTAAAAATTAAATTCCTGGTTGGGGGTTAACTTTGAAATGGCATGCATGGCCCCCTTCATTGATATTATAGTTAATTGTATGAACTGCAGCACAGGTATTCAAAGTACTTGAGTACATGTACAAGTACGTATGCTGCAGGTTTACAGTAATTGTGTGTACAAAGGGCCAATCCTACCTGTGATCAGCCATCATACTGATAAAGGCACTGGTTGTCAAAGATGGCATAAAGTCCACACTTAATCAAATCAAATCAAATTTTATTTATATAGTGCCAAATCATAACAGAAGTTATCTCATGACACTTTACATATTGAGCCGGTTGAAACCTGACTCTTAATTTACAGAAACCCAACAGAATCCTCCAGGAGCAACACTTGTTACTGGTGACAGTGGTGAGGAAAAACTTCCTTT
>JAPQRP010000007.1:1481948-1497363 GCA_037367295.1 Apogon hyalosoma | reverse complement strand
TATATTTATGTTTGTGGTCATAGTGTGATAAAATGTGGAAAAGCTCAAGGGGTATGAATACTTTTGCAAGCCACTGTGTGTTCATAATTGTGCATGTTGTGAGTAGATCACCTGCAAAAATGGGTCATTCCCTTAAACACTTTTTCTGACTTCTCGTCCTAATTCCCATTGCCTTAGTAAATCATCAAGTACGATTTTTTTTTCAGGAGTCATTCTGTTCTCATTTCTTTTTGGACCCTCTGATAAGTGTTCTAATCCACCTTTAAATTATTACACAGTTATTTAGATTTTAGAACAAGTAGGATAATGGACATTTGCTGATAGCTCATCCATAGTTGTGGTTAAAGGGGCTACCTAACAGTCCTGAAGTAGTGCTAAGTAAGGATGCTAATGTATTGGATCATGGAGATATGAGTGGAGTATATTTAACCAGACTGACTGTCAGATTTATGTGACCACTACAATGAGTAGTGAGTAGGAATGATACTGAATCCTGGTACTTGATGGACCCCAAGCCAAATTATTAATGACTGGAGTATGAATAACCTCCAACATTATCGAAAAATATTTTGCATTATCAGGTAGAAACATAAGTGACCTGTCACAAAACCTATCCATCAAGTACAGGCAAAGAAATGCACAACTGGATGTTTCGCTCGTAGTTCATCTGTCTGCCCTGTTTATGATATGTACTAACTAACAGGCTAGAGTCAGCGAACAAAAATTAATGCTTAAAAGACACCAGTAGCCCATTAATGGATCTGTTTTATAAATTTGATGTGAAATGGTCAGAGCATCACCTGATTTGTCCTTCTAGATTAAGAGCAGGAGGATTTTCAGACCTGGAGGCTACAGGAAAACTATCACATTGTGAAAATAATTACAGTCCTGGATTCAGTTTTATGCTTACAAGTGATGAGTGAAAGGGGAGTTTTCTTTTGCAGTAAATCATTTGACATTTATTTCACTCTTATTATAACAAAATTAGAGTCTATGATAGTGAGAAGTTAAACACAATGCCGTTAACACAAAAAAAATCATTATTTGTTAATTATATAGGCCTAAGCTATACATAAGAAAATAAAACAAATATTTCTGTTCACAGTTGTCATTGTAACTTAAAAATAGAACTGATAATAATACCATCAACTAGTAGTATTGATAAAATCTTAATGATACCCATCTCTAGAAGTGAGTTGTTCGGCCAGTCTTGTATGGTGAGGAACGGTAACCCCATGGGACCTTTGACCAAAGCATAGGGAAGTGACAAGATGGGATGAGAGCTATTAACAAACGTGAAAGTGATAAAAACTTGAAGCACTTGTTTTCTCCACTGGATACAGATCTAAATTAAAATAAGGGAGCTTGGTACTGAAATCACAGGGCTTTGTCTACACAGGTGAATTTGATTCTGAGGCTCATGTCTATATAAAGTTATTATGTGATATTATTATATTCTTTAAGTTCACTGTTTGTTCAGCCACAGTTCCGACTATACTGACTTTGTTGGGACGATTCAGAAAAAACCTTTAGTGCAGGTATTGACAACACAAACCCTATGGCTGTTTTCTGTCTATGCTAGGCTGTGTATTGGTATCACTAACGCAATGTGATTTCATAGTGGCTCCACTTCTTACATACACTGTGTTTTGGACTGTAAGCCATCCTCTGGACTTGAACCTGGTGGCAGTTTTCTGCAGTTAGACAAAAATGTGCATGCCCTAGTCTTAACTACAATGGGTTTAAGACAAGACCAATACAAAACTAGATTGTAATGTTCATGGCAATTCCAGGATGTAGCTAAAATATAGGGTTTTCAGAGCACTCAAAGCTGGTGATGCGTGATGTATCAAATTTTATTAGGTGTCATCTCATCTCATGAGTACTTTATGGAAAAGTGAAAAATACTATTATGAAGTCTGTCAATGTATGGCATTTGTATATGCACTGAATGATACTAACACAGGGAATTGTCAGTACACTTTGATAAAATCACCTTTTCTTTATAAAATACTTCAAGCAGTCACTGTCACAATGTTCAATATAGTAAACAACATACAATGAGAGAGGGTAATTTGAACAAGGAAAGGGAGTGTAATATACAGTATATTTAGTATGAAAAGCACAAGGAGAAGCCTGATTAATAGGAAGTGACTGGAACAGAACATATTTGGACCACTGCCTGAAATTATGTCACTGACTGACCACAAACACAGATGAGCTCCTTTTCTACTGTTATTTCAATACAAAAATCCATCATGTACTGTCTACAGCTAGGGCCGGACTATAAAACCAGCATTGGCTTCATTGAAATATATTTTTCTGTTTCATGATAATTATATTTCTTGTGATATACATTTTTCTTTTTCATTTAAGTTTGTTTTGAAGTGTGTATTCTCTATTTTGTTGTTTTACTTAATTTTAGTCATATTGTCATGTTAAAGATTTCATCGTTGTTATAGTTTTGAATGTTCTACCTTTAGATTGAGAAATTTTTGCTGTTTAAATGTTAACTATTTTTTAAGTAATTATTAACTAAGAACTGCTCATCTTTATTTTGTTTTGGTTTGGTGAATTCTGACGTATACCACAAAAATTCCCCAAAAACCTTGGGAATATACTTCAAGAATTCAAAAATGGAAACACCATTTTTAAATTCTGATAATGACTAGTTGGCTGCTTGCGGTATCTTCTCAGATATTATGAATGTCTCTGGTAATACAACTGGTAGTGTGGACTGAAGACCAAATTAGTCCTCCTCGGCCTCATCCTTGTAAAAAAAAAAAAAAAAAAAAACGATTAGGAGAACCGTATCAATGCTCTACTTCTTTTACTCTGTTTATTAAAGTCATGTGTTGCCGAGCATACAGGGCCACCTTCTTCCCAAACAATACAACCTAGTCTGTTTTATCCAAACCAGTTCATGGAAGCACATATAATTAATATTGCATGATGTGACTATGTAACTGTAACTGTAATGATAACATTCAGGAGGGGTTCATTCATTATCTACTGTATTGAACTAGTGTTGGACAGTTGTGGTGTAATGTCTGCAGTTAACTGATCTCAGAGCAGAACAAAGAGTGATGAGCAGATGGTCACAGCTCACATGTTAAAAGGACAAGAAAAACAGCTCATTAAATATGATATGGATGTGTTATTCCATTTGTCAGTACTCATTTCTTCACCTGTTGTCACCTTTCTTGCTGCTCCATCATCCACAGGAAGCCAAAGTCAGGTCCCTGAAGTGGCTGAAGACACGAGCAGACTGTCAAGGCCTCCTTGCATTGCCTAAGGCCTCCCTCAGGATGGTCTCCTGTTCAGAACACCAGGTTGAGTCTCTGCAGCCTGAAGGCACCATTTCCCTTCTCACCGACTCCTCTGAGTCCCAGTGGGAGCACTTCAGTATGGAGACCTACTGCCACAACCTTAAGACCAACCTACTGGGGCACACCTTGTTCTACGCTGAGGTTGTCACGTCTACCATGGACCTGTTAGAGGGGTAACACACAATCATTAAGCTTTTTAATGTGAACAGAGTGGGTCAGCATATAGAAAAAACTGACCTGTTTTTAAGGCCCATTTATGCTCACTTTATGTATGTAAATAGGTATGTCCGTTTCAAACGGCGTAAATGTTGCTGCCTTTCCATGCGTCCATTGTGTTGGAATGAGCATTTGGCAGTCAGTCCACCAGAGGGCTCTGTTCTAAATTAAATGCTGGCCAAATACCACAAAGAAGAAAACTTTTTGAGCAAAGAAGAAAGTCAATTATAACAAACATGGCAATTATTCTCTTCAAATGTTAACACTGTCTCCCATAGTTCCCAGTGATATTGCTCAGTTTTCTCCATTTGGGTTCGCAAAAGCAAGCTCCCAGAGGACAGACAGAAATACGCATGCAATGAACACAGCGGATGGACAGAACACTATGTCCATATACATATGTAACATTGAGCATAAATAGGCTTTTAGGGCTGCAATAAAATCAGTGCAGTACACTCTGTACCTTCATCCCCAAGTATGCTTGCTCAAGCTCCCAAGCAAGCTGCATATAAAAGTGTATTCCTAAGTCCTGAATTAGATCAGCAAAATAATATGAATCAGGACATGGTACATCATCTGGTCCAGCAGCATTGGTCTGACTTGAATGAGTGGACTGTCAAACATTGACTGACACATTACAAGTAGAGGCAAGTTTTCAGCTGATCTGGTCTGAACTGACTTTAAGGGTCAGCATGTAAATCCTCCTTTTTTGTATCAGTTCAGCCAACAAGCCCTCAAACCTGAAAGGAATAATGATTTATAATTTAGACTGATAATTATCAGTATTGACCAATTTGTATCATGATAAGATTTTAAGCTGTTTTGGTCTTATCTGTTTTGGTCTCCCATAAGTTCTGATGAAACTTGCTCATATTTCTAAATATAAGATACGATTTTCACACAAATCATACCAATTTGAAAAATTTCAAGGTGACTTTGACAAGTAAATTCAGCTTGTCTTTGATGAAGGATGAAGCTGTCACCAGCCCAGTAAAGGAATAAAAAGAAACCAGCAGTGATAAAGAATCCTACATTCAAGCCATGAAACTACCAGTGGGCATTTGTCTGTGTATGTGCATGTGTGCTCACTGGAGTGGGAGGGCTGATGGACTGGAACTAATTTAATGCCTGAGTGACCTCACTGCAGCAAAGGCAAGTTGCACCTAATAGACTTCTTTGTCTGCATCCACACATGTGTGTGAAAGTGGCTGTTGAGCGGGCCGATGAGGCAGCAGGTGGGAGCAATTAAAACTGTCATAAAGTTTGAAAAATGGATTGTGGAGCAGCACTGAGCTGATTGGAACAGACAGTGTTGTCATTAAGTTTGTAGAAAAAAAACTGCAGCAGGGTGAGCGAGTATACCGTATAACCCCAAACCTGTTGCTACAGTTTGATTTCACCGCTAATATTTGAATTTCCAGATGTCCCTCTGGAACAGCCTTGATTAATGGTATTATTAAGGAATGTCTGTTTTATTTCATTCACCATATGTGTTTATTGTCAGAATGATACTCAATATTTTGAAAAAAAAAAAAAAAAAAAAAAAAAAAAAGAAAAGACCCCACATTTTTCAAAGAATCAACACTTTTAAACATTGTAGAAAAAAAGGGTAAAGGCTTTCCTTGGATAGTATCAGTGTGTGTGAAAAGTCAAAGATATAGAAATTTTAGTCATCTTAGTTTGAATACAGAGAGATATTCTAGTTGCTAGAAAATAATTAACAGGTTGGCTTTTGCTTGGTTTTAGCTTAGTTTCTGTGAGTCTTATAAGACGTTCCAGTTTGTAAAGGAGTGTGGTGCTCATTTTTTTTGCTTGAAGTGGAGTTCATTCCATGGAATGTCTCGTAGAATTGTGTCTCATTTGAAAAATCAAATTAAGTTAATAATCACACAGATGATGAATGTCAGATGAAGCAGTTATTAGAGGCCTTTGAAATGACAATGACTGGACTTTTCTCATATTTGGAGGATAAATGGAGTATTGAGGCAGGACCTACAGACATAGAGGACTGGTCTGAAGGCAAAGTGCCCGTAGGTCAGCCCTGCCTGGAATTGGAGAGGAGATGAAAACATTGGTCCAGCTGCTATTGAGAGCAGAGTTGTGAAGCCGTGGCATAATGGCCCGCAGCCTGTGTGTTTGCTCAAGGTATTAATGCTTTGTTTGGCTGGAAGCGGCTAATAATAGCCCACACTGAGACAGAATAGTGCTCTCACAAAGTCACACAGAACTAGAATTCCAATGCTTTTTAATGAGTGGCTTCATACTCAGCAGCCCTCCAGACACTAATATTCTTGTTAAATATATGAGTTAAATTGATACAGTGTCCATATAGGGAACGTGTTTCTTTACAGCCATTGAAGATTTCAGTCTAAATGAATTAGCTACTGTCTTGTATTCAGTTGTCATATGTGACTTTACTATTTATGTTCTTTTTTTATACCAGCTTTCATTTACTGTTCTGATGAAAAGGGTGTGAAACATCACAACAATTTTATCATACTTCATCTTTTGCATCATTTTTGTCTTGATTTGGCTTTTATGTTATGTCTTGCAAATAATTCAGAATCACAAGTAACTTCTTCAATTTTCACTCAGCTTTTGGCCTACACTTAGCTTCTAAATTAGATATGATTTGTAAATTACATTTCTAATTTCTGAAGTCTTTAGTATTATGTAAGTAAGGTAATCCATAAAAATATCTTGGGGTCAAATTCATCATCATCACTAGTAAAAGAGGATTTCAAACAATAACTAGTGGTACATTACTGGACAAAATACATTCCACATGAACATCAATTTAGTGCTGTGTTCAGTACAGTAATAAAAGGTGTGCATTCAAGAGTTTATCATATACAGCCTATTATAAGTGTTATACATGCAGCAAATCCAAATGTTATAAACAAAACTGCATCTTGGACTCTGTACATGATGATCATCATTTTCCCCTTCCTTTCTCTGGTTTATTCAGGCTCAGGTTGTGGCTTGTTATTACTTGAATAAAAACATTTTTTCATTATTTTGAATCTATATTATTACACTATTTTGACAATTACTAGAATAAACTGAAAACATATGACTGAAATCATTGTTTTATCAGACATTATTTAGCAGCATTTAATGAAACAGTACTCAAACATAAAGCAGACTAAATTACTTTGGATGTGTTAAAGAATCATAAATATGCTTTAATAAACTTGCAAGCCTAGCAACTTTATGGTAATCAATACACAATGCAACACAAAATACATAATCTTTTAATTACATAAAATGCCAAGTTTCATACAAAACAGTATGAAATAATTTCATTATCCGCTTCAGAGATTAAATGTGCTAAATGTTACCTATTTTAATAAGATTAATTGGAAAACAAATGACAAAAGTGCTGGTTTGCTGATGTTTTCAAGGTATATGATAAAGTGTTATTACACGTATGTATTGGTTTATGTACATTTATACAATAGATTTATAAATCGTCCACCAGATAGAACCTGTAAAGTGAATGTATTCTAATGTGCAGACAGTGTTTTGAAGTACATTTAGTAGCTCTGAGACAAAGATTCCTTTTGAGTAAAACCCATTGTCTCATTAATTCTAGAATTTCACATTTTGACCCAAGACTGTATCTTGGAAACTTCAGTCAACCAGCATTTTTGACTTGATTTTTCTTTATCAATGATTCACACATGGTAAAATTTCACTACTTATATTCTGGAAGCATTTTACTTCTAGACCAGTGTTATTTATCAATGATTACTGATTATGGATGATTAAAATGTTTTGTTTACAAACTGTTTAATTTCTAAGATGTTTTAGGCTCATATCACTATCTAGCATTTATATTGCTATATTATATGGGATAATGCACACGAAAAAAAAATATAACACAACATTCTCAACTGTGTGAACACAAATCATTTGCATGTGTGTGTTCTAAGCTTACGTTTGTGGTATGTTTTTAGTCAGAGTGTCTTTGGGTTGTGACTGAGTGACTGGTCCGTGTTATAGTGTTCGCGACAGGTTGTTGTGTTTACTTAAGGATAGTTAACAGTGTGAAAGTGTTTATTTGTGAACAAGAAGGGATAAGAGACTGATGGGGTTTTTCTAACACCACTTGGCTGGTCCAGAGAACATAATGATTCGTTTCCTGCTCTCCTGAACTTGATCCCTGTGCCTGGAGCTACACACTTCCTACTTGTTGACTTTCCCTAGTAAGAGCTTTGGGCTCAGACATGAAAGCCCAAGGGCCCACTTTTACTTTTGTATTCCTTTTTTTTTTTTTTTCTCTCCATTTTTTTTACTCAAAGTTAAAGGTGCATACAGAAGAAGAAATGGATGCAAATATCCTTCTGAATATTTCCCCTTGTGGTCATACCCTTGTGTTTTCTATGCTGTCTGCACATGTGGAAAGTATTTTGACCATTTACTCAGTTTTTAAAAGACATTTTCATTATTCTTAAATTGCCACTTCTATGATTGAGAGCATTTGTATTTCTTTTTGTTAAAAAAAAAAAAAAAATCAAAAATCCTATTTCTGGGCACAGTCAGTTAAACAGAATACTGTTCACTGACTACCAGCAGAGTAACACCTGCAGAATGGGGAATAAAAACAACCTTAACAAGGGACTCTTCTAGTCAAAGCTGTTCACTTGTTGGGCCAGAACCCTGGCAATCACTGTTTGTTTTGACAAGCAATCCAATATCCAAACTGACACTGTATAGAATTAGGGTCCTGTTTCCTATGAAAAATACAAACCACAAGGGTTTGGGGTTTGGTGCAGAGAAAATGGATTCCTCATAACTGTGGCAACAGGTTTGACCATAAAAATCAAATTGGCCCAATTGACCTTGCATACTCCACTTGCAATTATAAAAGATTATAAGCAGATGCCTAAATGTCCTCATTTCTTATTCTGGAGAACATATGGTGCAGTGTTTGAGCTAAAGCTTTTATGTCCAGTATAACATATGCTATTCTCTGGAGCCCTGGGTCAGCCTAGCCCATGAAGGGCCAGGCATGTTTCAGTATGGAGATTTTAATTTAGTTTCACAAAACCTACTAGGAAAACAGAAAATGGAACCAAATTACCAAATGTTTCCATGGCTATGGAAAATGAATATTCCAATAGAATACCTGTGTACATCCATCTGCGCATAAGCCAATTATTATAAATAGGATTTCAAATTTATTTTAGTCAATAAGTTTTTCACCAGTGGCAGATTCTCCACTGTGTAACTAAAGGCTCCCTCTTCATACACCATCTTGAAAAGGTCTATCTATATCTTTATTTAGGCAGGACAGTGCACATTAATGAACACATTTCTACATTCCATTTCACTATAAACATGTAAATATGCCGGAGTTAGTGTCAGTGCTAATTTTCATCCGCAGTCCCCACTTAATAAATAAATAACAGTGATCTGTGCAATACAAAGCTTTTCAATATTTGTTCATATCCAAGAACCCGTTGATGTTCTAGTAGTTAGTAGTGAATCAGAATCAGTGTAGGTGTTTCTCTGTTTGAGCAGAAATATGTACTTTTATTTTCGATTCATTCATCTTTGTCTCTGCTCTAGTTGACTGTAAACATGACACCATGTCACAGTCTGTGGTAAAACTCTCACATCAGATACATATTTCGAATATTATTAGCCGAAGGTGACCAATTATACTGCTTTAAATAGGACTATACAGCATTTTTAATCCCTTATCCACATCCTCCGATTTGAGATGATGCCCAACATTTAGATTCTGAAGAGACAACCTAGGTTGAAGCAGATTAAAGACAGGTTCACATCTAAATGTGTCACAAATATTAACTGGATTTTCTTGCAATGTCTAGAAAAATCTAGCAGAAAAAAAGGGCAATTATTAGGGAATAATTGGGAATACTTTTTATTTCATGGATTAGTTTGTTCATTTTGTTCATTTAATTGATTTAGAGCTGCTTTTTTGTACCCATTCTGTGCGTATCCTTTGTCCCTGTGTAATGCAGAAACATTGTTGCTGTCTACTCTTTGACTAATTCAGAACTACAAATGACCATTTGGTCTTCTTCAGCTCTTGCCCATGACAATAAACAGCCTTTAAACTTGAAAGAAATAATGATTTACTTTTATTTTGCTAGTCATCAATCGTGACTAATGTGAAAATGTTCATTATGATAACATTTTTGTTCATATCACTCAATTTTGACTTTGAGTGTTTTTGAGGCTGTGATGTCAGCTGCAGGAGGACACTTTCTTTGGCCAGAAAGCACACAACTTGGCCATTTGAAGGTGTAGTCTAATGGATGGTGATGTGGGCTGCTGTCTTAAACCTCTGCCAAACCAAACAAGGACTCAGCACAGCAAGGTCACTCATCAGTGCCTCAGCTGCCCTGTGGTAATGGAGCAGTCCTCTCTCATTGATCACTTCCAATCGTGCTATTTGGAAATGATAATTTCTGCTGTTCCTCAGTAAATAGGATTAGCTCAATTAATCACATTTACCGATTAGTTTGTCCTCTCCTATTGATCATGCCTTTGACGCTACTGAATAATCAATGCAAACACGCTTATGGGCTGCAAATCCTGTTTCAAAAATGAGCATAGATGGCAGAAATAATCTTTTAATCCAAGATATTTTAATCTGGAAAGTGAGCAGGTTTTTCAGAGGAATAGTTTGGGAGATAAATGGCTTTTAGAAAAATGATCTTTTAAGTGACTACATGAAATCCAGCCATTCAGTTAGTTACATTATGGCTGTGTTTTTGTCTCCCCTGAAATGGTGTGAGCATCTGACATGTTATTGTGGTTTATAGACATAGCTATAAAGATTGTGTGGTGAACATTGTGCTTATAAACTACATTCATTATTGGGAAGTGGCTGCTCTACTAATGTGCAACCTTCACTACACTGATGGGAAAGCTGTTGTACTAGGGCAAGGTGACAAAACCACAATTAACATGATCACATGTGAATATCTGTGTTTTTTTCAACTTTCACTCAGGATCATACACTTGGAAGGAATAAGGATTTGACATTGATAATATAGAAATCAAATGAAAACATGTATCGTGATTGCAACATGGTTATTTCCTCAGGTTCTTTTCCACCTTTATTCTCCTACAGACAGATGATTCGGCTGGTGGACATTTATCCTTCGGCCTGCTGTGTGAGGGAGGCTGACCCCTGCAGCTTAGCCTCCCCCTAAAACAAAGAGTTCTGAGCAGGGATTTAGAGGCCCAAGCTCTTCCTCTGGGACGTAGCCTCTTTTCTTTCATCAGTCAAACATGCTATTTTGTATGGGTTTGTTCTTGTATTGCTGGTGTGAGTCGGTGACAACGGGCCCATTGGGATCAGAGAAGATGTAGAGCTCAGCAGCACCTGATAGTAGCTTGCTTTTTAGGTCTATTGTCATGAAGTTCACATGGGTATAATATCATTGTTAGATTAACTAGCATTCTAGATGAGATTGGCTCAAACATGTGCTAATACTGCTAGTGGAGCATGCTAATTGCAATGAGCACCCATTAACACATTACACTGTGTTGTAGCAGAACAAAATTATGCCATAATTTATAAAGATGCACAAACCTAAATGTTTAGCTTCTTCAGGATGTGGTATATCTGTTGCCTATTGGTAAAATAATAGATTGGATTTCTATAGCCCTTTTTAAGGTGTCCAAAGGGCTTTACATTATTCATTCACACATCGGTGGTTGTAAGCTACATGTGTTGCCACACCACCAAACATTCATACAGTGTGAGTGACACTGGAGGCAAGGTGGGTGAAGTGTCTTACCCAAGGACACAATGGCACAAGACTAGGAGAGAGTGGGATTTGAATCACCTACCCTTTGGTTATTGGACAACCCACTCTACCTCCTGATCCACAGCCACTGGTAAAGGGTTTAATGACATAATTTGTTTTTACCTAAATGTCCACAGAAATATGCTGTATGTTGCAGTTTTCTCCACCTAAATTTCTTAGCTGCAGCTACACATTAAAAATGTTTCTACAAAGATACCCATTGCTTGCTGGAGGGCAAGCATATTGGTCATTTCTTACAGTATGTCCATCTTTGTTTGCCGGAGGGCTAACATATTGGTCAGTTCATATGTCTGTTTGTCTGTATGTGCTCTAGCACTCACATTTCAAGCATTATTGATATCAAACCATGACCAAATGATTTGCCATATTCTCTTGTCGACCTGATTAGTTTTTGGCAATAGTAGGCCAAAGTACAGCTGAGATATAGGCCAAAGTTAAAAAATGGACATTTCACCATAACACCCATTAAAATTGTTGTATCAACTTCAAACCAAAGCCAAATTGTGCATTTTTCCACTCTGCATCCAATGTTATGCATCATGATGTCATAAGGATCATGCCCTTGTTAGCACCCCAGGGTAAATATCAGGGGGGTCCGTAAACTTAGTTTTCTGAAATTTCAAATGTTTGTAATATCATCAATATTCATTTGATCATACCTAAATCTAACTTGCAGTATCTCTGTACAAGTCCCTTCTCATATGCCAAATTTTACAACTCTAGGTTGCATGACTTCCAGGTGCTATGGTACCATATGTACATTTTGTTTATTGTTAATAACTTCCCTTCTGTTCGTAGTAGCGAGTTCAAACCAATGCCAAATTATTTGAAATTCAATTCTCTATCCATCACCTACCTTATTTGTCAAGCACATGCATATAGATTTTGAGTTTGTCATCTAAAGTGACCAGGGCTCTAGTGCTCCATTTGCTCAGTTTGCATTTTCAGAAAGGTTCTATTTTGAAAACTAAGATGGATATTGAATAACTTTGTATTATCGACTTGTAGAAAGTCAGATATCGTCTTTCATTTGATACCAATTTTGTTGACCTTCAATGACCTTGAAAGGTCAAACTTAAGGTCATGATTGTCAAAATACCCAATTTTTGATCGTAACTCCCTCAGTTTGGCAGATAAAAACAACTGGTATCAGAATATATAGCATGAAAATATAGGCCATAGTTCTCTTTCAAAGACTTCCGGCAAGTTCACCGGCAGTTTCATTTTATGTTTTTTTTTTTTCCTCAGTGTGCAGCATGGGAAAAAAAATCGTGCAAATGTTGCTAATTTGTATTGTTGTTATGGTCAATCCTATTTGGCCAAGACATCTTCGCTGAAGCCTGTGCTCAGTGTCACCAAAGACAAGTGTGATTCATTTAAAGGAATACAAATTACTTAAACAGGCCTATTCCAGAATAATAGTGGGGGGAGCAGGAGCAAAGACAGAGCTAACTGATTGTGGAGAGTGGTATAAGATAAAGTAAGAAAAGGTAAATAAGACTATCCATACTGGACAAACACACAGGTCAGCTCTGGAGGTTTTTATTTTGCAGGCAGGCAGCCTAAAATGTAACGTCTTGGTGAGTTGTGGTTTGGCAATGCTGATTGAAAGGAGAAACGACTATAGCAGGTCTCTGCCATGGACTGATTTGTACAGTTCAGAAACTGGTCTCAGAGCTTCAGATGGCCCCATCACAATGTTACTTTGTCTGTGACATAAGATCAGATATGACTTTATTGATCCCAATGTGAGAAAATTGGAATGTTCACAGCAGAAAAATACAAAAAAATAAAGTGCAGGAAAATGGGCAGAGACAAGTCCAGAGTGAAACAGGAAATATAAAAGAGAATCTGCTACTCATTGACTAGATGACTGAAAGATTGAAGATTTCAAAAGCTGGAACCATAAAATGTGTGTATTTTACATAATAAATGACCTATGCAAACAGTTTAATATTTAACAAAGTATTACACAATATTTCATTCCACACACAATTTTTGTGTAAAAATCTTAATTTGAAAAAGATATACTAGTAACTAAAGCTGTCAGATAAATATAGTGAAGTAAAAGGTACAATATTTTGCTCTGAGATGAAGTGGTATACACTGTATTGCATTTGACATCAAGTTTTACCAAAGAGTAATTTTCTCAAAATGCTAATATAGCTAATATAGGCTGACCCATAGAGCCACAGAATTAACCATTAGTCATAGCAGCTAACAGCATAACAACAGTCACAATTACAAAAGACTGTCCTTCCCATAACCACCAAAGTAGAACCAGCAGCAGGTTGGTCTGAGCATATCTGGACTAAGCTGTGTGTTGTACCAGAGGGCCTGAAAATCATGGGTATCCAATTTAGATTTTTGGTCATTCCGCACATTACAAGACTGTTGTGATATATATATATATATATACACATATACACACACACCTGATCAAAATTTTAAGACCTGTTGAAAAATTGCATGAATTTACATTTTGCACTGTTAGATCTTAAGAACATTCAAAGTAGAGTTTCAAAATACAAAAAGACAAAATGGGAGTGAGACAATAAAAACTGAGTAAGCAATGTATTGGAAACAACAATAAAACTAAAATAGGCTGTTCATCAGCTGATCAAAAGTTTAAGACCACAGCTTTTAAAAGCCAAAATCTGCACAAAAATGTGGATTCAATGTCATTTTCTGTCATGTATTCACACTGTCATGACCACCTGATGGTAAAGGCAAAAAAGCTTTCTCTCTTTGATCGTGGTTGGATTGTTGAGCTGCATAAGCAAGGCCTCTTGCAACGTGCCATCGCTGCTGAGGTTGGACGCAGTAAGACAGTCATTTTGAATTTCTTAAAACAGAAGTGCCCAACCCTGGTCCTCGAGAGCTACTCTCCTGTGTGTTTTAGATGTTTCCGTCTTCCAGTACACCTGATGGTCGTTATCAGACTTCTGCAGAGCTTGATGATAAGCTTATCATTACATCTAAAGCATGCAGGATAGTAGTTCTCGAGGACCAGGGTTGGGCACCCCTGTCTTAAAAGATCCTGAGGGTTCTGGAACAAAAATGTCAAGTGGTAGACCCAAAACAATTTCACTGGCGCTGAGCCAGAGGATCCAGTTGGCTATCTGTCAAGACACGGAAGGATCCTCAACCCAAATTAAGACCGTTACTGGTGCCGACTGCAGCCCCATAACCATCAGATGGATGGCATCTGCCAGAGAAGGGCTTTAAGAACAAAAAACATCTGAAAAGGCCTCATCTACTTAGATGCCACAAAATTGCCTGTTTGGATTTTGCAAAAAAGCATGGGAAACATGGGACATTGAAAGGTGGAAGAAAGTTTTATTTTCTAATGAGAAAAAATTGAACCTTGACGGATGGGCCTGATGGCTTCCAACGTTACTGGCATGACAAGGAGATCCCACTTGAGATGTTTTCTAGGTGGCACAGTGGAGGGGGCACCATCATGATCTGGGGTGCTTTTGCCTTCAATGGAGCTTCGGTTGTGCAGGGGCTTCAAACGGCAGCTGGCTATGTTTAGATGTTGCAGGGGGCATGACTGATGGCCCTCGTCTTTGTGGTAATGACTGGGTTTAAAAACAGGACAACGCTGCAGTTTACAATGACCACCTGACAAAGGCTTTGTAACAGAGGAATAATATCACTCTTTTGGACCATCCTGTGTATTCGCCTGATCTAAATCCAACTGAGAACAGGATTTTGTTTGGGGATGGATGGCAAGGAAAGTTTACAAAAATGAACATCAGCTCCAGACAGTGGATGCCCTCTGTGAAGCCATCTTCTCCACTTTGAGCAATGTTCCCTCTAGTCTCCTGGAAACACTCCAATGATAATAATAATAATAATAATAATAATAATAATAATCAAGTATGAAGTGATCAACAACAATGGTGGAGCTACTCATGAGTCCTTTTATATTTTGAAACTCTACTTTAACTCTATCTTCTTAAGATCCAACAGTGCAAACTGAATTGTTGATATTTTTCAACAGGTCTTAAAATTTTGATCAGGAATGTGTGTGTGTGTGTGTATATATAT
>JAPQRP010000007.1:1453273-1481848 GCA_037367295.1 Apogon hyalosoma | reverse complement strand
CATGTCCAGGGTGTACCCCGCCTTTGCCCTTAAGTGGCTGGGATAGGCTCCAGTGACCCTAGTGAGGATAAAGCGGGCTCAGAAAATGGATGGATTGTAGTTATGTTTCTATTTTCAACAGCTCTGAAGTTACTGAAATTGAAGAGGTCTCATTAAAAAAAAGGAATGAACAAGTGAGTGTAAAAACCAAACTATGTACAAAAGACTGAGAACAGGAATGACCATCAAATCTGATGGTAGTTATAGAAATGAATTGAAAATTTGTTCTCAGTTTTGAATCATCTGGAGGAGCTGCCATTGCACATAGTATAGAGTAGTGTTGTGATCTGTACTGTAGGCTTACTCTTGTATCTGACAGATACAGTAGTATTGCAGTATTGCATATTTAAAATGGACACATAATTTATCCACACTATTTAAGTTTTATGTTTGTTGCTGTGTTGGTTGTATCTTATGTGGGACAGTGCCACCTTCTGAATATGAATGAGTATGTTTCTAATACATTTAGACCTCACTCTGGACCAGCAGAGGCCTCAGTGGATGTGCTTTCAAAATGAGATTAACTTGGTAGAGGAATGCATTCGCCTTGAGCTGGCCTTTCTGTAGCTCAGTAGAGTACATGGGATCACATTAAGGCACATAACCATAGCAGTCCCCCTCCTTTGTTTACAACCACCCATTGAGTTTCTAAAACCACTAAGAAATGGAGCCTTTGTGTGTGATCTGCTACTGATCTTATAATTGAGAAAAAATAATCTGAGCTGGTTTGCATGTTGTAATGGACATTGTCCCCATAGAGCCATAGCTCTATTGTTGTGCTCAGTGTGGTATGAATGAAGACCAATAGGGGGAGAGAACCACAAAATAATAAAAACATACATTATACAGCATCATTCATTTACATTTTATAGGTTTACAAAGGTTGATTTTCAGCTACAACTAACACTGGACTGATTTGTGAAAATCACTTTTTAAGCACAAAATGTTGCCGACTCTTTTTTCAGACCATAGTCATTCATCCACCTTCAAAACTCAGGAGTCTCTGATGCATATTTACTTACACTATTGATGTCAAATTAAGGCTGAGAGATAAATGATAATTATGGTTACATTAGCTCATTTACCATTCAAATTAAATTATATGGTCAGTCTGTCACTTAGCCTGTGAGCACTAATTAAGTGTGTTTATTCATTTTGATGTTAATGTTATCAAACACATCATTATGCCTTAACATTTATTAAATAAATAATATTTATTAAATATTAAATGACTACATGGTGTTTAAAATGACACTTAGAGTTGTGGTGGTTGGTGTTTTCATTAACTTTTCATTTCACAGCATGTCCTTCCCCAGCTCCACCCTCTTAATCTGAATATAGACAGTTTTTGAAAAACCAACAAGGCTTCATATAAAAGCAGTCAAAAAAACAGTGGGTGACGTCATAGAAGCAACTCATTCTGAATTGCTCGTGGAAGGAGCAGTGACTGAAACCCCACGTGTTCACACAAGAGCACGGAACTCTCAAACTGTAATTTTTTTTTTTTTATAATCATAACACCTTCCACAGCTATGGGTTACATGAAAACAGCCCACATTGTTTGCCTTACTTTTCTTGTGTGAAAACATTTATGCAGTCATGATTTTTTTCTTGAAAATCAACTGCACACTGTTTTTCACAGTTTATGTTTTTTAGATGCTCTGCAAAGAGATGAAAATTATATTTGTATATTTTAAAGATTTGGCTCATTATGACATAGTAAATGCATTTACCATTTTGACAAATAAATGTGTTAGGTTTAAATTCTAGAAAATCTGTCATGATTTAACTGTCATGGGAAAATCATGTTAAGAACCACTGATCAGTATAACTTTGTTTTATGGTCAAACTCAAAGTGAGCACAAATGAAATGTGGCTCATAAAACAACACACCCATCATTTCATTTCATTTCAATTTTGTCTTTGTCAAAGCAGGATGTTTGTGACAAACCTGCCTGTCACAGATGATGTATTTGTTTAGCCCATTCAGTCTGGACAAGTGCTTATCGATACAGAAAATAGAATACGTTCTGCTTCTGATAATATTAGAGACAGCAGGTCTAACACCATGTAGTTCCAGGTATGTTGAGTTTTATCAGAAGGTACAGGAACATAATTTGGCCATGAACTCACTTGTGTTGTTAATTTCAGTTCTTCATTTCTGAAGCTTTCATAAGAAGCTTATTTTTGACATTCCCTACATGACATTATTTACCCTGAACCTATACCTACATGTGACTATAGGTCTGCTTCAGTCTACAGTGCAAAGTTATCAGTGTTCCGCATTAGCAGTCCCTAAGTATGGCTCTGATTTTAGATTGAGCTATCCATCCATCCCTTTGATAAACACTTCTCAGACAAGTCTGTTACAAAGCTCTATGTGACACCCTCACAGTGAGACTGATCTTAAGCTTATTTACCACTGACTGGCTTTGCATCACAATAGCAAAAAGAGCCTCTTCTCTAGCTTTGCCAGCGTCACTCTTTGTTCACAAGCCAATAGAGGGTCGTTGCCTTGAGTCACTGGATCAACTTTAATTGCATTTGGAGGACAGAGAATGTGCAAATATTTTTTTCTTTGCATTTTGGCTTCACTACAAGCAACCTTGAAATAGATCTCATACGGACCAATACATGATGATGATGATGATGATGATGATGGCTTGACATAGATGTGCTAGAGCTTGGAGACAGGGACAAAAATGTTGTATACAATTATGTCATTGCTTTGTTCAAGTTTATAGGCTGATTTCTGGTTCTGAGTGAGATTCAAATAAATTGTTATTATTTATGGCGTTAGAATATCTTACTTTTTGTCAGAATATGAAGCATTTTTGCCAAGTAGCAGAAAATTTCAGAAATGTGAAAGTAAAACATTCAAACGAATTCTTATTACAGTATATACAATGAAAATATGGAAGAATAAAACAATAAAAATATTAAAAGATTTTGTGGCACTTAGCTGACCATGAAAATGAGTTAGATGTTTCCTTTTCAACGTTCAATTTATTTGCCATTACATGTATATACATGAAACGAAATCAGTACTCAAAATTAGTCCTATATTAAAGTAATAACAGTAAAATCTATTAGTAAATAATTAATAAATAATGTAGTGCAAGATTAAAATGAGCAACATATTAAAACAGGATAAAACAGGAGCACAGTAGTGCACCAATGTTCCATGGATTTGATGGAATTCTTTCATCATCATATTATGCATTTAAAAAGTGGAGCTTCCATTATATTACAGTTATTGCCATTGTTATTACTCAGAGGAAGTAGAAGATTAGGATACAAGGAAAGATGTTAAAGTATAAAAAACAAAAAGTATGTGCTTATGTATGTCTACCTTAATGATACCATAGCACTCTACTGACTCTGCTAAAATACAATGATGAAATATTTGTACTTTGTTACTTCCCTCCTTTGTTAATATTTGTGATAAGCTGTAGGGTGAGAGTGTTTCAGCTGTGTTGTGTACTATTTGGCATTGAGATATTCACTATACAGAGAAACACAATTTTGTCATTTTCATGAAAATAAAAATACCTAGAGTCAAACTGATGATAAAATAGCACTCCAACTAAATATTAAGTGTCAAAGTGATGATGATGATGACGACGACAACCTTGTATTAGATATGAACATGTGATCAAATTGCAAGTGCAGACTGTTAACACCAGATATGTTGTAATGTGTGTCATTCACCTTTGACATGCTTTTATGTTTTTTGTCTTTTATGTCTTTGTCAGGTTGTCCCTGCACTCTCCAAAGGACATGAGTTTGATAGCAGTAGCAGCTCGACAAAACCGGGGGAGAGGTCAGAGCTTCTGCAACACATACAGTATTCTAATGTCCATTACTTTGAGAAATGTTTCACTCCAACTCACTTTTTTGCTTTAGCGGGTGTTGTTTTAATTTGTCATTAGTGATTGTGTTGATATTGTGCAGGTCGCAGCAGGAACGAGTGGCTCAGCCCTCTTGGCTGTGCTATGTTCACTGTCAGTGTCCAGGTGGAGCTGGGCTCCAGACTTGGACAAAGGATTCCTTTCCTACAGCATCTCGCAGCTTTAGCTGTTGTTGAGGCTGTTCGCACACTTCCTGGTTACGAGGTATCAGCCTACATTTTGATCTTTGCTGTCATTTTAGCACAAGTATACTGTTTTGAAAATGTTCATTGTTAGTATCAATAATTATTACAATCAATTCCAACTCTACCAAAGGCTGATCTTTGGTTATGAATAAAAATTATCAAAGTGAAGCACCAAAATATTGAAACATTTTGTGTTTTAACTGATGAAATAAATTTTTTTTAAAAATTAATCAAAAAAGAAAAGCAACATTTCTCCATAGATAGAATAGAATAGCATAAGCTTTATTGTCATTGCAAAAATACACCTGCACAATGCAAAAACATTTGTTTTTTTTATGTTCTCTAAAGTGCCAAGAATCATACATACAGAAAGCGAATATAAAAGCAGTCAAGAATAAAAATGTAAAATCCATCAAGTAAAAACACACACATAAAATGACTCCAGTATCAATTGCCTCTATATATGTCAAGTTTGGCACAAATTGAAACAAAATGTATGTTTTTTATAGACATTTGAAATGTCACCTATAATGTGTAAATGGGGGGGGGGGAAAGATTTTAAAAATTCCTAAAAAATTAAAACTTTGACCTACTTTTCCCAAAATGTAATCAGATCTATTCTGGGTCACTGGCAATCTATAAACCCAATTTGGTATGAATTCAACCAACAGTTTTTCTACTAGAGTGTTAACAAACAAAGAAATGAACAAACCAAACCAAAAACAATACCCCTTGCCTCCCCTTCGGGGTTGGGGTAATAAAATGTGCAGACTGTACAAGTGTTATATTCAGTAATAAATGCAGTTATAATTGCTAAGAATTATTAATATAGAGTAAGTAGTGCAACTGATATGTATATAGATATTTTCCATTACTATTTACATAGCAAATAGTGATAGTGATGGTATAATATTTTCTTTTTTGAGACAACATTATTACAGTAATCATCATTTATTGTTGTGGTGCCCAACTCTTATAAGTTGTAATATTTCAGGGATTTTAGGACAAAAATGTCCAGGTTTCGGATTCTGAATGTAAATCTTAGCTTTTAGAAGTTCATTTCTTGAAAACATTTCCATAGTGTAGTCCACCGACAGTTTGCAGAGTCTTTGTAACTTTTCAGCAGCTTATTGTTGGAAATTCACAACTTTGTGTATATTCATTGTTACATATACTTTATTGTCAGCCATCGTTGAAGTAATCCATTATTCTGACTGTGTCATTTTGAAGATGTGATACATACATATATATACACTGCCCAGCCAAAAAAAAAAGTTGCAAATGCAATATTTCACTGCACCACCTTTGGTTTTGATTACAAGAGACATTCACTGTGACATCTTTTTTGCCACATAATAATAATCTTTTTGACATTAAAGACATGAGAGGCTACTTGCTGCAGTTAGAGTAAAGTAAACAACCTGGCCAAAAAATGTAACTGCCTAGATTTAACTAAGGAAATAGTTTAGATCCCTCTATTGGCAAGTATTGCAGTGGTTACTAATGTTTCAGCTGTAACAAGTTATTTAACTCTAACTGATGCAGTAAGTAGCTTCTCATGTCTCTAATGTCACAGATGTCACAAAAAGATGTCACAGTGAATGTTTTCTGTAATCAAAATCAAAGGTGATGCAGTGAAATTTTGCAAGTGTGACTTTTTTGGCCGGGCAGTGTCTATTCTGATCTAAATTTTAGAATATACCATATGTCCCAAAAAAAAAATTACAATCGGATTTCTGCATTGATAACTTTCAAAATAATTAAACAATCTAAATGCTATTTCAGGGTATGAAACTATAACTTGTTACAGACATCTTGCAGAAAACCCCATTTATTTGGTTCAGTGGTCACAGAGAAATGGGGATCTTTGTAAAGCATGTCATGGGTTTGTTTCTTCCAAGTCTGGCATTTGGATGCTCTTGGCGTCCATGTAAATGAAAATATTTTGCTCACAACTGACAGGGCAACTAACAAATGAATTCAAATTCTGTGCATAACATTATATCAATGGTGTGTACTTGTGTGAGGTTTTGTTGTTGAAAGTCTTCCATGAGTTAATAATTTAAAATCTTTCTTTAATCGTTCATTTTTGCACCTTACCAATGTTTGCAAACCTCTGAAATCTGTTTCCTTTTTTATGTAATTCATTATTTATTTTGTTAGTTGAAAATGAAAAGAAACAAGCAGTCACTATTTCAAAAGAGATATTTTTGTGCGAGAACACAAAGAGCAGCTTCATATTTGTAAGGCGTGAACACAATGGACAACGCATCTCCTTACAAAACTTGGAGGGAAGGGACTTCTGACATGCTTTACAAAGATCCACATTTCTCCGTGACCCCTGAAGCAAATTAAATGGGGTTTTCTGCAAGATGTAGGTAAGAAGTTATAGTTTCATGCCCTGAAACTGAATTTTGATTGATTCACTATTTTTAAAGTTATGACTTAAAGATGGCTAAAAGAGAAGCAGAACCATTATACATTTACCCTGCATTTACTGACCACTGAGACTATATGCATATGGAAAAAGAAGAATTCCATATGGATTTTGAAAAGGTTGCTTCTGATTTACTTTTCATGCATGAACCAATGGCTATTGGTCTGACAGCAACATTATGAGGCAGTACAATGTTCACATATCGACCGTTATCTGAGAAGATTCTATAACATATGACAGTTGTAATTTAGTGTAGATCTGGGTGTTGTGGCCAAAAACATTGCCAAATAAACTGTTGTGTTTTAAAAATATCTATAAAATAAAAAAAATTAAAAAAAATGAAGACAGTGTTGAAAGATGCAACAAGATGAATATGACATAAAAGACAAAGCAAGACGAAAAAACATAGAATGCAGTCATTTGTAATTTGGTACACAACAAACAGCAGAACAATGCAAAACTATTGTAATGATACATTATTTGTTTGTTTGTTACACATCAAAATATACATGAGTAAAACTAATCAAAACAAATCATTGAAACATTTTGTGTGTGTTTTCACTGACAATGTCAAGAAAAATGAGAAATGTCGAAAAAAGAAAACTGTATACTGCTCTGAATGTAATTGTGATAATACCCCCCCCAGATCTAATTAGGCTATTTTACATACAAATTGACTGTTTTAATCCACATTCATCACTGACTCGTAGGTGATGTAGAATATTTTGTGATGAAGATACTGTAACAACTGAAGTTAAATTCACTGATCATTAATCTTTGCCTATACATACAGTTCCTGTGTTTCTTTAACTGTTCAGTGTAGTTCAAACGTGATCTCAAGTAGCAAAATGTTTATAAATGTCAGTTCAGAGTTATGACTGCTGATGTTTGATTGTGCTCCAACGTTGGTCAGGACATAGATCTGAGGGTGAAGTGGCCTAATGACATCTACTACAGTAACCTGATGAAGCTTGGAGGAGTCCTGGTCACTTCCACTGTGATGGGCTCCACCTTTCATCTGCTGATAGGTAATCACACACAGGAAGACTTCTAGATCTTTTCTATTCCAAAAGTATTAAGGTGTCCTGTAAAGGCCTTTACACTAGTTTGTTATTTTTCCATGCAT
This sequence comes from Apogon hyalosoma, assembly GCA_037367295.1. Lineage (NCBI taxonomy): Eukaryota > Metazoa > Chordata > Actinopteri > Kurtiformes > Apogonidae > Apogon > Apogon hyalosoma. Next base: position 1,474,150 of record JAPQRP010000007.1, on the reverse strand, counting down.
TCTTTTTAATCTGTCATCTGATGAAAGTCAGTACACATTGAAACTGATGCATTAATTATTGAAATACTAGCGGAAGTACACAATCAAAACATCAAGTGTCTTTTAAGTCTAGTGACTTGAAATGGTAATGTTACAAAGTGTTAAATTTTTCACTCTCAACTTTTTCATTGTTATGTTGAAGCATGAATGTGAGGATTTGCTGCACACAGAGCACGCACCATTGCACTTGACCCCTGTCACCTCCTCAATCCATATTTAATACTGCTTCCTTCTGGTCACTGCTATAGGTTAATAAACTGAAAAAAGTTAAATTCAGCAGAAGTTTCATCCCAAATGCAATAACAGAACTGAACAAATCATTAAAGAGACTGTAGTATGTTAGTATATGTGGTGGTGAGTATATGGTGGTGAAATTGTGCTATCTGTCTGCCTGTGTCCCTGCAAATGAAGATAATCAAAACTGTTATACAGTATAGTCATATAGAATAAGACAATAAGTCCATTATAATGACTACTAATATGTACACTAATAAGCAAATGATAAATGGTGAATATGTGTTATATAAGTCTCTAACATGATCCCACAGACAGACAGAAACTGGGCAATTGCAGAGCAGCAACAACATGACACAGTAAAAAAAAAAAAAAAAAAAAATAGAACACAAGAGCAAACACATTATACATGATAAATAAAAAGTATAAAACCAGACCTGGATAGAAAAAACCTGGATAATTAACTGTAAGGTGCAAAAAATAAGTATATCACACATATCACTGTAACACTTAGTGTCATTGTGTTTAAACGTAGTCATCTTTTTTGAGATACAATGTGCTCTACAGGCTGCGGCTTCAATGTGACCAACAGCAACCCAACTGTTTGCATTAACGACCTGATCCAGCAGTACAACATGCAGAACAGCTGTAGTCTCCAGCTACTCAGCTGCGCCCAGCTCATTGCTCGCACTGTCAGCATCCTGGAGGAATTCATCAGTAGCTTCCAACAAAGAGGCCCAGACGCCGTCCTGCCCACGTACTACAAGAGATGGCTCCACAGGTGAGATCAAAAACTTTATTCAGTACTTGCAGTTGTGTTCAAACAGTTAACACTAGCAATTCAAGATCATTAACCAGATAAATCACTGTTTTTGGTAGAAATTATATTTTTACATGGCAAGTAATTTACTAGTAGGTGTAGTAGAGTAAAGAGTAAAGTCAACAGACCCCACAGTCATGACATGCTGCTGATTCTGTGTAATTGATTCATTCATTGAAATGGGTGTGTTCAAAATAAAGCAGTATGAAGTTCAGTTAGTGAGGGCATTCAAAAACCAGGTGTCAAGCAGAAGGCACTTACTTAACATCCCTCCAGAAAAGTGTGGGCAAAAATCTTTGATCATGCAGGCATAAATTCTTGATCATGCAATGGAATATGTGCAGTTTTATGTGATTTTATGCTGTGAAGTTGCGGGAATTTGCAAAAAATTCACAAATTTGCAAAATTACGCAGGAACTGGAAAAACATGCGTTTCTATGAAAATAACAGATTGTTCTTCCACACCCTGTTCTAATTAGGCTACTACCAAATCAAAATGTCTAATTACATGCTATGATAAGTAAACATACAAGGAGTAAGCGTACGCTACATCACATAAAGTGCTGGTTTTGTCTTAGTTCTTTATTTTCTAAGCATTGCTAAAACTTGGCTTTAATATTCCTGAGTCACACATGTCAAAAATAAAATAACTGCTTCCTGCTTCACAGAAGTGAGGTAGAACAGGCCATCTGTTTCAAGGCTATTATAGCCTTTATGTTCATAGAACATTATTATTGCTGAAGCAGAAACCATTTTCAAATGTTTCGCACTGGAAAAGTGGCTCCAGCATGGATTTTCTTTTATGTTCCAATGTACAGTTGCATGGGGTGTAAAATAGTATGCCCCTGCTTTTGTGTAGGATATCAGGATACTTTTTTGCTCTGTCTTTTGTAGATATTTTTGTCAGCAAATGAACTGCATTTTTCATCATCTTGCAGGATTTTTTGTGAGGCTCATGGTTAGTTTACCTTCTGTGGATGCACAAGCCGATGGCATGTGTTGCATATTACATCACGACCTGTGTCAAGTTACAATGCAATATTTTTAAAACTTCATGTGGAAAAAGTCAGGGATTATAAAATCATGCGAGGCCCACATATTTCACGTGTTTTGCACAGAAATATGCTATTATTGTGGTGAATATGTGCCCTTTTTGAAAAAATGCAGACCCCTGCATAATGTGCGCTATTTGCTTGATTATACATTGAATTATGCAATCGCATAATCACTGTTTTTCTGGAGGGACTGATTTAAGGATGACGGCAGAAAATGTTGTACATGCTGGTTATAGTAAATTTCTCTCTGAAAATCGTAGTAAAATGGGTCATTCCAGATGTTCAGAAGAAGCTGAGAGTAGACTGGGGAAAATGTATAAAGAAGTGCAGCATATGATGGCTGCTCAGCTAAAATGATCTCAAATGCTTTCAAATGTTAACCAAAGGGGAACAAAATAAAACATAACGTGCTGCGCATTTTTAATACCCCTGGGCCAAATATAGCGTAAGATTGTGTTGAAAGTTATTACCCTATAATTTAGATTGTCTTTGTGTAAAACTTATTACATACATATTTATGTTTGAAAGTACTCAGATATTGTAACTGCACAAGGCCATTGGACCTGGAAAAAGTACGTAGGTCAAGGTCACCTGTTTTCAAAAGGCTTCTGCTCCATGCCAAGATGCATCCACAGTATAAATTTGGTGCAGATATCTCAACGCATTCTTCAGATAATGTGATTATGTCGCTGAATGGACAGACAGACGTCAAAACGATTACAATACCCCTCAGCCGAGGGGTAAAAACTAGACGTGCACATTTCCTGGAGGACATGTAGGCCTGCGTGCTTGCTTCTTGTCAGATTTGTGGACTTGAGGCTAGGTACACTGTAAATGGAAGAAATAGTACCAAAGAAGTACTGTTTATAAATAAAGTACTTTTTTTTTAAATATATAAATGAAGTACTAAATGTATTTTGATGAAAGTGATCCACATTGCATTTGTATATACAGGTTATTTCTTAGAAAAATGCTCTAACTTTGCAACTGCATAACAGAAAAGAGAAAAAATACGGATCAGCTGAATTATTGACACCGTTTTTCAATGCCTAAATTTACAAATCATTTAAGATTAACTATAGGATTTGCAATTTGTATGAAACTTTTTGAAAATGCAACTGTAATGACACTGAAAAGATATGAAAAATCAATTCACAAAATGTGGAGTGGACCATGCATTGTCACAGTATTGTGCTTCATGAGCCCAGACGGGGTCAAAACACAGTGAACTGACCATTACTGTGACATTTTTACACCAGCCTCTACATTTTATGCTCATGTAAGTGTGTCAGATGAGGGCCCACTCTAATGCCCACCTTTCTCAGTGCCTCCACTCCCCTTTCACCAAGAAATTTGAAGATGGGGGTTATAGTTCTGGTCGTTAGTTCTGACTAGAGAAATCTTCCTTCAGAGGTTGAGTATTTCAGTTATGATTAAAGAGTTCAGGAGTGTGTCTGTATTGTGTTCCCCCAGTGGGACTCAGGTCCGTCTCTGGAGCGAGGATGGATTGGAGGCCGAGGTGGTGGGTCTGGATCAAAACGGCTTCCTCCAAGTCCACAGCAAGGAGCAGGGCATGGTCTCAGTGGAACCTGACGGAAATTCCTTTGACATGCTGAAGAATCTGGTAGTTATGAAGCAGCATTAAGACCAAATTCAACAACAACCAGAACCTTCATCTGTTTCTAAACCCTTTGACATATTTAGTTGAACAGAAATGTTCATGTAACCATACAAATATATCCTGGTTTTCTAATTCAGTAATACATCGCTAAATGTGTTACGTCTCATTAATGGGACTGTCTGTTAGCTTCTCTTAATGTAAACATGACATATACTGTTGTGAGTTGGGGTTATCTAGTCACAACATACTGATACTGTATTACAAAATGAGTTTGAAGCTGAAAAATGGAATTTTACAGATCTTGGGTGTCACACCAACCTCATTCCCTTTATGCTACTTTATAAACCTGTTGGATCATGATGTGCTGGTCTGGGACCATCCACTTAAACTGTTATCTGACATTCTGTATTACTTTCTCAGAACATTAAATATCCTAACCTTACCTGAATGTCTAATTTAAGTTCACACCAGGCCACTTACATTTTTGGAGTGGGGTAATATCCTGTCTTCATCATCTACATGTCCTGTCTCCCCCTTTATAAATGTGTATGACATACACATGTTCTTCAGTCTTCCATTCATTTTTCTTGCATAACTTCCTGTGATTGGTCCATAAACCCTAACTATTCAAAAAGTGTTTTCACACTGTAAATCAGTTGTTCGTTCCATACCGTGGTCCAGAGGAGATTTCACAACTGTGAATTAGATTCAGATCAAACTGACACCTCTTGAAGTTTGGACCAAGCGAGGCAGGTGTTAAAACATCTTAAACTTAGTCTAGACCAAAATGTCCCAACCAGAAAACTAGAAATCCACTTTATTGGTCATTGTTTGAAATAGTCCTAGACTTAGTCTTGTCTTGATTTTACTGAGATGCTTTCCTGAAGGAAGATGACAGTTAATCCAGGACTGAAATGAGGCTTAAATGACACCTCTCAGGAGACAGGTTTAACTTTAGATTAATATGGTTTCTCACAGAAGCCACATGAATCACTATGGGAGGGGTGAGGTAGAGGATGGAAGTACAAATGAACCACCATTTACCACAGACACAGACACTTTTTGCATGGGTCACTCGAAGTAGAGATCTTTTGACATAACTTACCTTGTTATCTCTTTGCATGCTCAGATGCATTTTCATGTCCTAAGCGAATAAATTATATTTTGAAAGTTAAAATGTATATTTTGTCTGGTATGTTACAGGACACACCTAACAAAAGTTGTTGTATTGTTCTTGCAAATGCATGTATATTTGCATTGAATTCATTCCACACAGACATGCAGACATTCCTCGTCTTTGATTCTACTGCTGATGTGTGATGTTTTTATCTGTAGTGATGGAGTTTTGAAGCTATTTGCTTTTAAAAAGTTTTCTCATGCTCAGTAAAGCGTTTCTGATCAGTCTCTTTTCTGATGCCATTATTTCATTGAACTTGCTTTTCCTGTTCCAGGTTCCGGCTTGTCTATTCCATGTTTTATAGTCAACCTCACTCCATGAGTTGAGGCTTTTAAGACTTATTCACCCACATTCAGGACTCCTGAGTCCAGATGTCAGTAGTTAATCTGTATTTCACTCATTTTTGAGACATGATATTCTGGAGTAAACCCTACCTCTCACCTAAACACTATCTGAGTAACTGCCTCAAGTGTACACTCTACATGAAAATCATTTAGGGTCTACACATCACTGATGGATTTTCAACACAAAGTAAAAGCAAACTATTTGAACAGAATAGAGGCTGTAGATGAAATACAGATCACAGGTTCCTGGGCAGAGATTTTTCATAAGGAGGGGGAAGTTGCATACCAGAACGCACCTAAGATTTCCTGAAAATGCACTACATCTCCACAGACTGTATCACATGGTCTCAAATAGGCATATTTGATGGATAGGTCGCTTAACTTTAAGGATACAACCGACAAATCCAGATTCATACGATACAAGAGCATAGATGGATGTATCTGTTTCTCTTTTCTCAGTCTCATACAGTGCTGTGCTTCTGCCTCAGACATAATAGTTTTTCAGAATTGTCATCAAATCTAGACAAAATGTGAATTTATGCGTATTTCTATATCACTGTTATACACTGTTAAGAGGTGTTTTTTTCATCATCATTATCACAGTTTAAGTTTTTCTGTTAGATGTCATATTTATACATACATAGAACCTGAACAGTTGATTAAGGAGCTTGGAAATGTAAGAGGCATTTTGACAAATGCTTGATACCAGCAGTTTGTCAAAGTCTTTGTCTTCAGCTCTAATAAATGTAGCAAATATTGCAGTCTCCTTGTTGCTCCACACATATGCACACACATTTGTTTTCATTGTACTTATGCACGTTTACCTTTTCCCGATACATCACCTTCTCCATTTAAGTGTAAAATATTTTGAGTACTTAGCATTTCCATTCAGGTGTTAAAGTCCAAAGAAAAATGCAAATGTAACATTTACATGGAAATACCCATTGTATATTCATGTATGCTTATCTGAAATGCATGGCAAGGCACTAATAGTGTTTAAATACAAGGAACATGTACAGACTATAAACAAATTCACACATTTTATAAATCCTAGCTGCCTCTTACATGTTGAAGCTATATACATGCACGTCCAGTCATTTTACAAACGTGGTCAGTCTAAATGATGATTTGTGAGTTTACAATTCGTTTTTTGCAGTTATGGATGTTCATTTGTGAATGGACTACACACTAAGATACATCTATGGCCATGTACTTAAAAGCATTTCTTACGACATCTAAACTGTTAATATGTTATGACATGTTTCCCAACATTTTTTTGAGATGTCGCCTCAATTGTCTATTTTCTCTTGAAAAGTGTGTATCTGTCCCACGTTCAGAATTCAGATATATCATATAAAAGCTGAGAACCCCATGATCAACACTTCCATTGGTAAACAGATAAACACTGCAAACATTGGGGCGGCCACGGCTCAAGAGGAAGGGTGGGTCATTTGGTGCGAATTGGCAGCCATGCTTCCATCAGCCTGCTCCAGGGCAGCTGTGGCTACAAATGTAGTTTACCACCACCAGAGTGAGAGTGAATGAATAATGGATCAATAATGTAAAGCGCTTTGGGTGCCTTGAAAAGTGCTATAGGACTCTAATCCATTATTATTTTTCTTATATCTGAGTTTGAATGTATACACGTGTATGTGTTTTGAGATCTGCAAGTGATTTGAAGTACATTTATTTGTGAGGAAACGTTTTGCACTTTCAATGGGAATGCAAAATGATTTGTCAATAAACTGTAAATTATTTAGCCATATATTTGCAGATAATTTCCAAAACTGATGTCTATAATTTCACTGAGCCCGTTTTCACACTGTTCTGCCATGTCTTCAAGTTCTAACTATGGCTGGTCATTTACAACAGAACACAAGTCCCTACTTCACTCTACAATGCACAGAGCTTTACTGTTGAGCCATAACATATGCAAAGGAGTGATATTTTATTACTTTGTTTTTTTATTTCAAGCTTTAAAAAAAAAAAAACCCAAATCATACTTATTGTGCTTTATTATATGTATATTAATATATAGAAGTACCAGATTTATGTTATTACAATTTTCAGGTATCTAAACCTGAACTCAAATATTCGTACTTTCTACATTAATGTAAGTTTTAGTTGTAATACATTTTAGGACAATTAACCAGTTTTTTATTTGAATCATGGTGCACCATCCCAACATCAACACTGATTTCAGCCTAACTGGATGGAACAGTAACAGATAGAAAAAATGGTACCTCGTGTATATTGTGTACATGTTTTGTCTGGCATTTGTGTCACTGAAATACTAGTTTCGCGTCAGTGATCTGTTCCTCCTGTAGAGGAACATGTCCACATTCTGCTTCATTTTCCTGTAGTTTTGGATTAACTTTGAAGAATCTGCATAATGCATTTAAAATGTTTTCCAACATGTCATCCATATTTGGTCTGTTAGTGAGTGAACAGTCAGTAGCCTCAAAACAAAGCACATTGTACAGTCTCTAAAAAAATACATAAAAAAAAACCTAAAAAGGTAGAAGAGAGATGTTTAGTTTTTCAGAGCAGGACATAACTTGGAAAAGAATTACAACTGTTCAACTTTATGCTTTGAATATGCTTTGTGTTTTTTTGGAGGGGGCTTATTTCTCTGTGGTCTGTCCCACAGCTATTCAATGACAGTTCATTTGTCTTCAGCACCTTGGCCGCCGGACTCATCCTTCCCAGATGAAGTGAAAATGTCAAAGAAAAACATGCAAGCTGCTGAAAATGGATGCAGTCCTGTGCTTCCCTCTACCTCTACCGCCCCGTTATCTCAGACACAACAAACTCATATTGAAATCAGCACCGTTTTGTACTGTGTAATTCCTTAGCATAAATTAATAACACCTGTTTGTGTTTGTGCTAGCTTAACATCAGATTTTGTGTTGTTACAAGTTTATGGAAAATGTGTAAGGCCAAAATACATTTCATCTGAAAGGAAGCGAGGTCATGACTGTGTTGACTCTGTGTGTCTAAGAGATGCTTCATCTTCATCATAAGGTCTGTATGGTTAATCACTCACATAATAGACAAATAACCCAAACAACTATCAGAACCTTATGCAAAATGTTATTTAATGAGAGAATAGTGCTGACCTCTTGGAATATGATGGTGTCATCCCATCCCAGTAGCAGTTCTGATCCTTATAAGGATGAAAAAACACGGCTAATACTGAAAATCCATTCTTTATCAAGGTCCATTGTGTGTCAGAGGATGGTTCATTTCAGTTGTTTGAAGGCAGATTAACCCATAAAGACCCAGTGCTACTTTTATGGCACTTCCCAAATATTTTTTTTCTCAATATGTAATCTTTCTTAAGTGACTTATAACCATTCATTGTACAGGGTGTTCCAAAAAATAAAGTACATCATTTGAGATGTCCATGTCAGAGTGACTACGTGGTCAGGAGAAATGATACTTAATAGGATTTATTTTGGACATGCAATGTTTTATTCTACAAATTTCAAATGAAAGATTCTGGGGGATGGTCATTTTATAATGTTCCAAAGTTATTACAAATGCTCAGTGTGGCACACATCAAGTCGGTAGTGGAGTTCCTGTCACACTCGCTGGAGCATGTCGTGTATAACATTCTCCAGAGCCTCAATGATTCTCCTCTTCTTCTCGCATACATTGAACATGTGTAATAACTTTGGAACATTATAAAATGATCATCCCCCAGAACATTTTGTTTGAAATTTGTAGAATAAAACATTTTACATCCAAAATAAATCTTATTAAGTATAATTTCTCCTGACCATGTAGCCACTCCAATATGGAGTGATCTCAAATGATGTCAATTATTTTTGGGACACCCTGTACTATTATCCTCTGTATTTTGCGTTTTTTTTTTCTGTGAAAATAATGTATTTCCCTAGATTTAATGTACTGATCATGTAGATGTTCATAAAAAGCTCAGTATAAAGTTGAGGTTTATTATGTCAAAAACACAGAAGACTGATGAAAAAGTGACTCCTTACTGGTGAATGAATATTGTAGAAGATGACAGTGTTTCCACGTTCACTACGGAGCCTCTGAATGTCTAAATGGGTCATATCTGACGACCAGGAAAAGATGATAAACTGCATTTTACACCAATTATTTACATGTAGGATTAGTGGATCAGAAGTTATTAAACATTTTAGATCAGTAGAGGATTTTGGATGCCAGTGGATGTTTGGGCTTTTATGGGTTAATAAATCTCTAGATAAAGAGTTGAAGCATAATTGATGTACTTACAGTTCATCCTGGAGTACACAGGATATGGTATATCATAGTAACATTGCCACTGAAGTCACAGACTGGAACCAAATGACCACCCACTTCTCCCTCACCTCATGGTTACCACTCATCATTATGAGAGGCCCTCATTAGAGCTGGGACTTGTTTTATCTGTCCTGGGCTCTTAGTTAAGGGGACAATAACTCTGGTCCACACTCAAACATACAAAGTGACAGTAATGTGCATACCATAAGCCTCACGCCACCTGCAATAATAAAACAGAATAAAGAGAAAGAGAACGTCCATCCTGAGCTCGTAAAATATTTACACAACACGGTAGACTGTAAAAAATGACCTGCTCCTTTTGCTCGTATAAATGACTTGTAAAAACATAACTGTTAATATAATATTTTCATTTCTGCAGTTTGATCCTCCTAAATCTTACATTCTGGACCATTGTGTCCATGACAACTGCTGGGCCATTGAATTGTCTCATACATAATAATGATCATGTCCAGTTAAGGTTCAAGGCTTACTTCTTGTTCGGCTCCTTTACTCCACTGCACTTATTGAATGCAGGGCTTTGTAATTATGCTGATACAGCTTCAGTACGGTGATTTATTTTTTTCTCTACTAACTGCTCTGAAGACAGCTAGTCATGTCTTACACTGGGGTTTTTGAAAGTTAAGATCTGTTGCGTTCATTGAATTGTTTGTATTAATTGTTTTCTTTCAGTCTGAAATAGATATTTTAAACAAATATTCCCACATACTTTTTAAATAAGGTTAAGATGAAGTGGATACTATGAATGTGAGGATAAATTGAGCTTGTCTGAGGTGTTGTTATTAACCACTCAGTGCATTGCAGTAGTTCTAGTCCACAAAAGCTGAAGTATGACATGTATCAGTAAGGTATCATGAATGACTATAACGGGCAGTTTGTTTTTTTTTAATTAATGCTCTTGTTTTCTTCCAAAGTAATTTTGGCTAACTTAAAGACGGTGTGCAACTTTTCTAAACATCTGATTACTTCTGTTTCTGACTCCTCTTCCTGCCTTTTAATACGGAGTTCACACCTAAAAGAAAGCATTTTTGAACCATGTGTTAATTTATTAAGTCAATGAAAATTATGTAAATTTCCATAAATTTGTGGATATAATGTGAATTGACATAAATTAGTTCAAAATGTTTCATCTTCTGAACCGCTTTGTACTCAAGAGGGTTGTGGAGGTGCTGGAGCCTATCCCAGCTACCATTGGGCGAAGGCAGGGTTCACCCTGGATGTGTCACCAGTTCATTGCAGGGCTGACATAGATATGAACAACCAATCACTCTCACATTCACACCTATGGGCAATTTAGATGAATCAGTTAACCTGTCAGTGCATGTCTTTGGATGGTGGGAGTAAGTGGGAGTACCCAGAGAGAACCCACGTAAACACAGAGAGAACATGCAAACTCCACACAAAAAGGTGTTGGAATCAAACCCAGAACCTTCTTGCTGTGGAACAACAGTGGTAACCACTGCACCACCGTGTTGCCCATTTGCCCATTGTTTCACTTTGAGTGGAAAATTCGATTACCCTGACAATGTCAACACATGGTAAATAAAGTTATTGTTGTAAGTGGTGTTTCACCAGTGGGTAAGCTGTAATCTTCTTTAATCTCCCTAATTTACCCACTTGGACCTCAAAATTATTAAGTTCTCAAGAAGTCTGCAAAAGAAAATGTGAGTATATTCCCATTCACTACGATTATGCAAATATTGTGAGATAGTAATAGAACAAGATAATGTGAATAAAGTTTGCCCTGAATAGTCATTTAGCTGGGCACACACTGTGCGATTTTAGATCATTTCTAATTGAACCACTGCCCACACTGTGCGACTGACTCACACATGACATGAGCCAAAAGTCACAGGTGAGGCGCACACGTGTGGTCTACGATCCTGTGCAACTGCACCACACACACTGTGCAAGTGAACATACAGGATAGTCGGCAACCACACTCGAACGCTGTTTCATCCTGGTCTTTGAAAACCAGGAGCCATAAGATGAAGGCCAAAATCCGTGCTGTGTTGACAGCCTTGGCAATTTCATGGACAGACTCCAAAAGACCAAAGTCCCCTCGTATTTGGACACGCTTGTGGCTGCAAGGATGAGGACAGTATGGATTGTCTATTTTGTGCAAAGGGAGCTGGAGGCAGAGTCCTGCACCAGGTTGGGTACCTGCAGGCAACCCATTAAAACATGAAAAAACAAGCAAGAGTTTTCGTGGGTACGGCTAAAATGAAATGCAGATGGGTAGCGGGCAAGGAAGTGAAAAAATAAAAGAAGATTCGTGGATGAAAATATTTCACCGTGGTTGATCCACAGTCGGTTTGTTTTATTATGAAATGAGCCTGACCTCTGCTTACATCCAGCCAAAGACATGCAGCACATATTAGAGATATATTGATGGCATGCATTTTAGCAAAAAATAATGCCCTTATAAGTGAGTTACTGTGTAGACAATGTGTTTAATCACAAGTCAGGGGTTTGGAAACGTGACCCATGCAGGACTTTGGCTGGAGGTAATATAACAGCTAGGCTAAGCTAGCTAGTACAACACTGCTGAACAGTTTTTTGTTTGGGTCTCATAGCCTTTTTTATCCATATAGATAGAGCCCATGTAGTTGTTGATGTTATGGCCGCAGTTGTATTTCTGTGTTTACGTGCTGTGTAGCGATGTAAATCCCCATGATTGGAAAGAAAATTTAACATGTCAAAAAGTCCAGCGATCATCTAATTTCTGACCATGTGGGTGCCATGAGCAGTCGTGACCCTCTGCACAATAAGGACGTACGACAAAGTCGACATTCGGCACAATTTGAAAAGGGTCATATGGGATGAAATTGTGTCAAATTCAGACCGAAAACCGCACAGTGTGTGCCTGGCTTTAGTATTCTTCCTAGTATTAGTATTCTATTCAGGGCAAATATTTGTATTTTGCAAAATATGCCTAAAATAACATTTCAGCTACAATATTCAGGTGACTAATGTGGTGGTAACTGGTCTGAAGACATCACAATATCACTTAGTTTCAAGATCTCAGCTATTAACTCGAAACGCAATAGCTGTAACAAACCACAAAAGTACCACATCTGAATAAAACTAAATTTTTCTTCTTCCATTTCATGGAAACACCTTGTCTAATTTGAAGAGGTATTACCATAGAAATTATACATTAGCAGTACAATGATGCTCAAGTTTATTCCAATTAACTTTATTTTAGACATGAAAAACTCTTGCAGAAGCCATATCATATATATGTGTGTGTATATATATATATATATATATATATATATATATATACACACACACACACACTTTACAAAGCATGTTCAGGTAGATGTTAATATGGACAGTGGAATAGAAAAAGGCCTTCTGCTGTAATGTCCTGTTGCATGCCATACTGTAAAGCAGGAATACTAGAACAATGTCTGAAAAGAGACCTGGTTGGATCTCTGAAGGAGTTAAAGTCATGACTGTCCATGGTCACCTCTCATTGGTGATGATGACAGATGTGTTAGTGTGATGTGGAATCTCTCTGTGGCTGTCGGGGGATGAACTGGAGGTGGGGCTGTTACAGCTGAAAGAGGCTGCCTCTTTACCATGGTAACCATAGCCATCTGTTATATGGCTCAGTGTGGTCAAAGGAGGTGCTTTAAAAGAACTGTGTTTGCCCAAGACTTGGTGAAAGTTCAAAGACATGTATGGGGATTGAGCCGGAGGTCCAACCCCAACCCCCATACCTATCCACATTTTTCTGTCCTCATCAGCAGACCTGGGCTCCAGCTCCACAGTTCCTCTGTGCTGCTGGTGGCCCTCTGCAGGTTGTGGGTAAGCTGCAGCTGGGCGGCTGTAGGGGGCCTCCATCATACACAGCCTGGTCCTCTGCTCAAGCACCATCTGCACAGGGACAGGGTCCACAATACTGTGCACAGGCTCAGCTTTCCCCAGGACCAGGCCACCGAGCAAGGGGCACACCATGTCTCCTCGAGGTCCTGGACCACCTCTGGCGTTATGACACATGTCCTGCCTTAGACGCTTGATGTCCTTGGTGGCATGAAGACAGGAGTGTGGGCGAACCTCGGCTGTCTTGCTGTGGACAACTGTGTAACGTTCATGGGGTTCTTTCTTGAGCCTGCTGGTAGAATATGGATTTGTGTTGCTGGAACAATCAGAGTAGCGACTGTCAGTTGCCATCATGGGGCCTGATAATAGAGACAATATGTATAAGCTGAAATGAAAACTGCAGTCACATTAATATGTCCATCCCCTTTCTGTTATCTGTATCTGTCCTCCTATTTTTATTGAATAAAATAGAAACCCAATGAAAAATGAATGATGTGGGGCTGCACTCATTAATGACTATTTCTAGGAGCCACAAAAGTATTGATCTTTTTACTGTTACTGTTAGAGGTACACTGATATAATTTTCCTGTATGTTAATTTCCTGTATGTTAATTAACTCATGCAATACTATCTCTCCCATTCATCACTGTGGCCATATATTTACCTGCTGAGATACTGCAACAATGCAAGGGAATAATGGTACACAGAGAAGCCAAATTCAGCAAATTCAAGAGTAATGCTGAACTGTAAATCAATTAAAAATCAGCCTTCTGCCTAAGATACGAGACAATGGAAATTATATTCAATAAAATATCAACAATTATGAAGGTTGTGTTAACAAAATGCTCTCTCTATGATAGCCTTTTATGTAATTCCTGTTTCAGAACAGAAGCCTTATTAACATGGTATTCTGCCTACTGAAAAGCGATGGGCCTTTAATTTGAAAGGGTTTCAAAGGGTTACAGTGCTTTTTTTATGAACAGCACGACTGAACAAATTGGCTTGTTTTTCATTCTAAACATAATCTAAACCCAAGAAGAACTAAAAGCTTATCAATCCATATTAGAACTGAAACAATTAATAGATTAATCGACTCAAAACGCAAAAAAAAAAAAATTCAATTACAATTTTCCTGAATCGAAGCTTTGTTTCCTTAATTTTGTTGTTGCTAAAAATGGGTTCCACTGTTGTGTCTCACATGGACACTTATTGTGACGCACATGACCCCAGGATCAGCACAAACAACATGGAGTGTAGCTCAGAAGAGAAGAGGACAAAAAGGTAGAAAATATCTGTATGCTCACTTTCTTCATTGGAACCATCACTTACTCCTTTAAACTTTTAAGCTTTAACACAAACATTAAACATATTTGGCTTTATTAGTTCCATCTTAAGTTGTTAGTAAGTTAGTCAGTTGGATCCAAATGTGTTGAAGACTGCAGTGCACATATTTGACTTTGCTGTTGTTTATATCTATAGACATTCGTATGAACACTTTTATTGTGTTGTTATTGTTACTGTTATTTCTACATAGATTTTTTTTTAATATATCTTTTTACTTTTATACTTTTTGTGGTTATTGTTTCATCTGGTTCTGGGATAAAGGAGAAGTTGTTTGTCATTTTCAGACATGTCTGTTCCATATTTTTACTATTTTTTCACCAATTTAAATCATCATTTCATCAAATCGATTGGAAGATAAATAATCAATATATTAATCGATTACAATAACTCCAGCTCTAGTACAAACTCCCTCCCAAAAGGTACACACAATTATACTTTTCTGACCCTTTAATCTGATTCTATAAGGAGTGTACCTGTATATTTGCTGGGTGCTGACAGACTGTCCTGGCTCTTTGGACAGCTGATGTTCCATCCAACAGGTCCTCTGCTGTGCAGGGAACCGATGATCTGCTGAGCCAGTTCAGAGGACGATGTTGTGCTGGGCAGTCGACCCTGAGCATCCCAGTGCAGGTGACTGTAGGGATAGGGTAAGGCCAGGCCATAGGCAGGGCTGCAGGCCACCTGGCTCGCTTCAGGGCTTGAGGTGGAGCTCTGCTCCCTGCCTTGATTCTCCAAATAAGTGGGTCTGTCCTTCCAAAGCCCCTGGTGTGGAGAACAGCTGGAGCAGTCAGGCTGGAAAAGGCCACTGGCCTGTTGTACAAACACACAGATAGACAAGATATTTATCACCTGGCTTTTAATACAAATATCTGCCTATTTACTCCAGATTTTTTTAGGTCTTGGGTTTAATTAGTGAAGTACCTTGAAATAACTGTGTACTATTATCGGCACCACAAAAAATTAACCAAGTTTAGTATAATATTGTACTGTGAAAGACAGTGGTCCAAAGATACATAAGCTGAAATGTAAAAGAAATTTCTGTGGAAAATCTTGACATGTTGTGATTATTAGTAAGTCATCTTCTTTTGCGCTAGCTTTTAATAAATGAAAGTTAATATCACAATAGTAAATACAACTACTTCAAACTATGAGATTATTCTGATAATTATCACCATAAAAGTTAATTTATTGTTTTATCTCCAGGACTGCCTCCTATTTTCTCAGTCTTTTTACATAAAGAACATGTAGCTATGGAGCTGTGGATTTTAAATATTGTGAGAATTAACAATTTATTGACTAAAACAGACTTATTTAATTATCACACTGGACACAACTGAGCTGTGTCTTTTGCTTTTTACTTTTACTTACGGTGGCCGAGAACTGTGAAACACATTTACATTTCAAAAAACACATGAACAAATTCAAAAACAAAATTGCATTTAGAAAACCCTTTTACATTTTGAAAACAAATTTACATTTCATAAAACACATTCGCAAATCTGAAAACAAATTTACATTTTAGGAAACAAATTTACAAAATATTAAAGACTTGTACAAGTGCCAAGACAAATCTACAAGTGGCAAAACAAAAATACAAATCCCAAAACAAATTAACAAAAGGCAGCTCTTAACGGAAAGGGAATGTCCTAACACTGGAAGTGATGCAGAGTTTCTGAGGGCAGAAACTGTTGTGATTGGTCCAATCAAGCAACCAATTAAAACAGAGGCGAGGCGAGAGAAGTAAGTGCTAAGCAGCTAACGGTTCTTGCTAGGATCATCATTGTTGTGGTTTGAAAGCCATGTGCTCTTCATCGCAGGAAGGTAAGTTTATTTTCCAGTGAAATAATAGTGTGGAATAAAATAATGTGGAAGTGCTCAGTTAACAGGAAAAGCTATAGTAAATTTTTGTGTATGTATCCATTTTCTTTACTCAGTTGTATGCCTACTAATGCTGATACAGTTTGCTAAAGCACAGTTCTATGTGATCATTATCATTACAGTTAAATATATGCATGATGGCGGATGGGGCAGCAGCAGCTTGAGCTTCAGCTGCTCCTACTGTGTATTGTTCTAGGCTAAAACCTGAAACCTACAAAACCATGGATGGTAAAATAATTGTTGAGAATGAGCTCTTAAACTTTCTTGCTGTTAAACTTAGAACCTTAAGCCAGGATGAAATTGTTTTACTGGCAGTAAACACTTTTGACTCTGAGTCGATTGAGAAAAGGAATAACAGGATAACAAGTTTTCTAATGCGTTGGTTATTGAGGATATGAATTTAGATGTTACTAACAGTAAATCAGTTTTTGCTAATTATTTGAACCAGTTTTGTGAGAATAATGGTTTATCTCAGCCATCCAAAGTCCTATTGCCTGCTGATATAGTTTTACATATATTAGTGAGGCATATGACCTCTTGATTGGATCACTGTGGAACTACAGCAGATGCATATGCCTCATTGACAGACATGAAAATTTTTTAGAAGCTATCAACAACAGATCATAGACCTTTTGACATGGAAATAAGTTATCATACTTTACCAGTGACAGAAGATTATAATACTGAAAGTAGATTTTATGTGGATTGGAGCTCCCTCACACATGATGAAATTGTATTTTATAATATGAGAACAGAGATCTTACTAGGAAACATCTACTTGCCTAGAGAAGCAACCATGTGTAGAGATAGTAAATGCCAGAACTCTGAACATATTTCAGCTATTTGTTCTATGTATGATGATACAATTAAAGCCTTGACTGATTCAAGTAAATCTATACACAGATTAAAAGTTAAAAAGAAAGTAAACCTGGTTAGAATGCTCCTGTGGCTGAATTTTACACAAAGGCACGTGAGGCATCCAAAGAGTGGATACTGGCAAGAAGACCAAATATGGGCCAGTTTTCGAATACAAAAAGGTCACTAATCCATCCATCCATTATCTGCCGCTTATCCGGAGCCAGGTCGCAGGGGCAACAGTCTAAGCAGGGATGCCCAGACTCCCCTCTCCCCAGACTCCTCCTCCAGCTCTTCCAGGGGAATCCCGAGGCGTTCCCAGGCCAGCCGAGAGACATAGTCTCTACAGCGTGTCCTAGGTCTTCCCTGAGGCCTCCTCCCAGTGGGACATGCCCAGAACACCTCCCCAGGGAGGCGTCCGGGAGGCATCTGAAACAGATGCCTGAGCCACCTCAGCTGGCCCCTCTGGATGTGGAGGAGCAGCAGCTGTACTTCAGCTCCTCCTGGTGACTGAGCTCCTCACCCTATCCCTAAGGGTGCGCCCAGCCACTCTATGGAGGAAACTCATTTCGGCTGCTTGTATTCGGGATCTTGTCCTTTTGGTCATGACCCAAAGCTCATGACCATAGGTGAGGGTAGATTGACCGGTAAATTGAGAGATTCGCCTTTCGGCTCAGCTCGTTCTTCACCACAACAGACCAATACAACATCCACATCACTGCTGACGCTGCACTGATCCCCCTGTCAATCTCACGCTCCATCCTTCCCCCACTTGTGAACAAGACCCCGAGATACTTAAACTCCTCCACTTGGGGCAAGGACTCCCCACCGACCCAGAGAGGGCAAACCACCCTTTTCCGATCAAGAACCATGGCCTCGGATTTGAAGGCCAGATGCATATTGGACTCCGGCAGGGCTGCCCTTTGTCACTGGCTCTGTTCATAATTTTTATGGACAGAATTTCTAGGCACAGCCAGGGACTGGAGGGGGTCTGGTTTGGGGGCCACACGATTTCATCTCTGCTTTTTGCAGATGATGTTGTCCTGTTGGCCTCATCAAACCTGGACCTTCAGCGTGCACTGGGGCGGTTTGCAGCCGAGTGTGAAGCGAGTGGGATGAGGATCAGCACCTCCAAATCCGAGGCCATGGAAGATTAGCAGTTCTGACAATTACATACCAATAGCCATGGCCAGTATTGTGTCTAAAAATAGGCCCTTTTCCACTGCAGGAACTTTTGCCGGAACTTTGAGGATTACCCTGAACTTTGAAAAACCCCGGTGCATTTCCATCTAAATTACCCCGAGTGAAAATCTTTCCCTTGCCTCCAAACTTTCCCTGAAGAAGTTCCTGGTAGGGAGGCCGACACCAAATGATCAAGTTTCGAGTAAAATTAGCCAACAAACTGGTGGAGCTAAATGTAAGACACACGCCTAAAGAAATATGAGAAAAGCTGAAGAAACTTATGCAGGATTATAAGAAACTAAAGGACTACAACGGTCGTAGTGGATCTGACCGCCAAACAAACAAACAGTACACAAATATAAGTACAATATAAGTACTTTTTGAACTAATATCCAGTCAAATTAAATGTAGGCATTTGAGTAAAGTACCAGGACTATATCTATAAAACAATAGAAATGAAAAACAATCATCCATCACACTTAAAGTTAGACTTGATTTAGTTTAATGACTGAGAAATTGAAAATTTCTACCATTTTTAAATAGAAATTAATGATATGTAATGACGGTTAACTTAATTTAAACAGTATTCCAGATGGATTAAGTAATTCAACATCTAGCAAAATGTTAAACCAAAGCCGTCCACTTAAAGTACCATGTAATTGTATTGAGCTAGAGCTTAGTTTCTGAATGTACATGAACTGTACTGCAGTTTCTTTTACCGCTCCCCCATATTTCATCAGCCTGATTTGAATAAATTACCCTGAACTTTGGGTATGATGGAAATGCAAAGCACACAGATTACCAAGAACTTTTTTTACCCAGGTAAAAACATTCCTGGTAATAAAAGTTCCTGGTATTTTGATGGAAAAGGGCCTATTGTTGAAACAATCCTGCTGGACAAGATCTCAAAATTTGTCACATCCTCAGACAGCCAGTTTGGTTTTAAAGCTAAGCTGGGCACAGACATATTTGTGCTCTCAAAGAAATTATTGCTAAATACAAGAATCAAAACTCTTCTGTTTTTATGAGCTTTGTAGATGCTTTCAAAGCCTTTGACAGGGTAAATCATAGAAAACTATTTATGAAATGAACTCAGAGGGGTGTACCCAAATATATTGTATGGATCTTAAGTTATTGGTATGCTCACCAAATGATGCGGGTTAAATGGGGTAATAGTTTATCTATGCTATTTAAGGTTGGCAATGGGGTCAGACAGGGGGGAATATGATCCCCAGTTCTCTTTAACTTGTATTTGGATGAACTGTCAACAAGGCTAAAGGCATGTAAACTGGCTGTGCAGCTGGCAGTCTTGTTAAATCATTTGATGTATGCAGACGATTTAGTGGTTTTCAGTCCGAGCACTGCCGGGCTGCAATTAGAGCTGGGCGATATGGAAAAAAAAAATCAAATCACAATAATTTTTTTCATATCAGACGATATCAGTATGTATCATGATATAAATCAAATCCCTATTTTTGTCAAGCTTAAATTTTCCGTTACTCATAAGTTAGTTGTGAAGACATCAGAAGGTTATTTTTGATTTAAATATGATTTATTTTCTGTCAGAGGTTGAACATGACAGATGTGCTGAAGAACATTATGCAACTGTTTCAGATAAATGAAACAGGTACATGTATTTAAAACAAAAGTAATAGTCTGACCAGCAGGCAAAAACTTTCATGTTTTAAAAGAGAACACAAACAAAACAGACCATCTTTACAAAACAATACCGGGGGCATATACATGGGGGTGCAATCAGTAACTGCCGTAACTGGTGTAAAACTGAGAGTGAAACTTAAGGAAAGGTGAGTGTCTGCATTCTAAACATAGGCTACATGCATTCATTTGGTACACCTCCGTATTGCATTGAAGGCCCCAAACCAAAACGGTTTGCACCCTATTTTTCAGTAACCTGGTGACCCAAGTTCTCACTCATATTTTCTCCTGAGGGAACAGTCATTCTCCCGCTGCAGCCCAAACATTAATGTGTGTGCTGCAGCTGGCTCTTACACCTGTGCTGTGTGCGTCAATGTAACTTGATGTGGCTTTAGCATGATTGGTTTGGTGCGGTGCTGCTTAATTATGATTGGCTGTTCTTATGTCTGTCAAAATATGGACAAATGAATTCTGTTGAAATTGTATCAAGCTTATCTCATATTTCTATCAAGGAAAAGTTATTTCACAATATA
>JAPQRP010000007.1:1429829-1453173 GCA_037367295.1 Apogon hyalosoma | reverse complement strand
TTGCCTAGACCTAGATACAACAGTTACTTAATATTTGTTCATGCTATGGCATATGGAGCATGACATCAAATACAACACAGTGAAAAGTATGGTTATGATTTGTAGAACCAGAGAGGACAAAAGTATAAAATTTCCTGATTTCTATTTGTCAAATATTGTGCTTCATGTAATGAACAAAACAAAATACCTTGGGCATGTATTTACAGAAGCCTTGTCTGATGATGACAACATAAATAGACAATGTAAAACAGTATATGCTCAGGCAAACACACTGGCATGCAAATTTGGATCCTGTACGGACAAGGTGAAAGTAATGTTTAAATTATATTGTACGCCTCTGAACACAGCACATCATTGGTCCAATTATAAAAAAGGAAGTTTGCAAAGGCTGCAGGTGGCCTACAGTGATGCTTTATGTGTGCTTCTTAGGAGGCCGAGATGGACTGGCACAAGTGAGATGTTTGTCACAGCTGGAATAAACACGTTGCAGGCCACACTGTGGAAGCTCGTGTATAATTTAATTTGTTGACTGAATAAGTCTGTGAACTAAGTAGTTGTATCACTGGTTGATAGCAGATATAGTGCCGTTCGCTACCAGTCCAGGATGTGGAGGCACTGGTATAGCTGTCTTGTTAAAGCAACTCTTTAATTGTTTTTGTTTTTATTGTTTGTTTGTTTATTGTTTTTATATAGGACCTTGAGTCTGGAATAAAGTTGAATTGAATTGAATTTGTTAGCTAGCACCAAGTAGCGGTGCTAGCTATCACTAGCTAGCTAGCACCAACCTGACGTAGGTTCATCAATTCATAAGTTCCTAAATTTGTCTGAGGGCATTTGATAGCCCACATTTTACCCACAGAATCATTACATTTCTGTGTCTGTGTTCAATGTAAGTGTAGTAGTCGTATATTCATTCATTCATTCATTCCTTTTCTGAGCCTGCTTTATCCTCACTAGGGTCACGGGGGTCGCTGGAGCCTATCCCAGCTACTTATGGGCGAAGGTGGGTTACACCCTGGACATGTCGCCAGTTCATCGCAGGACTGATATATAGAGACAAATAATCACTCTCACATTCACACCTATGGGCAATTTAGATTAACTAATTAACCAATCAGTGCATGTGTTTGGATGGTGGGAGGAAGCCAGAGTACCCGGAGAGAACCCACACAGACACGGGGAGAACATGCACAGAAAGGTCCCACCTCCATCGACTGGTGCTGGAATCGAACCCAGGACCTTCTTACTATGAGGAACGAGTGCTATCCACTGCACCACTGGCAGTAGTATATATAGTAGCCTTTTCAGAAAAAAATGTCATTGTGAAGGCTGAAAATTGCAGGGTCTTATCTGTCTTTATACATTCATCTCATATTGCTAATATGTACATTTTTCATTTAAAAACCACAAAGACTAGAAAGGCTTAGATTTTACCCATGATGTATTTCGTTGCACTCGGCATACAGTTTTAATGTATTCAGTGAATTTTAATATAAATTTGCTGGATGACCCTGGGACAACTCTTGGCTGCTGTGGAGGCCGATTCGACGACCTGTGACCTGAACACTGATGTCGTAACTCCACAGATCTTGAAGGGCACCTTTGCCCTTATTGACACTTGCATTGTGAAGAAAATTGAACTGATCAAAGACCAGAAATATTTTTTTGAATAATAAACACAATGTCATTTTTATTTGGATTATTTTGTTTTCATGTTATAAGCAAATCATGTGATCTGGACTAGACACCTGACTCATCCTCAGTAGAGTTGTTAAAAAATATAATAATAATAATAATAAAAACTCTGTTAAATGACTTTGAATTCACCTCAAATTTAATTATATTCGCATGTGTTCAACCTTGTTCTTAGTGTAATTGCTCACAAACATTTTAGTCCACACATCCATATAACAAAATAAACAGGAGAACCTAACTAAAGTCACCTCTTTACAATTACCAATTTCTGAGTATGGGTGGAAAAATCACATTTCTGCAAAGTCTCCTCCAAAACATCATACTACAAAAAAAAGAGAACATATATACATATATAAATTAGGTCTATGCCATATTCCTTTTTTTTTCCTTTTTACAATGTATTGTTAGCTATATTGTCTGTCATATTTTTTCAATTCAGTTTTATTTGTAGAGCCCTATATCACAACAAGGCTGCCTCACAGGGATTTACAGAATTAGTTGGATATGAAAACAAACAACAGTCAAATAAACAGTAGATCAAGGAAACAGATTAATGTCTTTGGCATCCCCCATACTTAGACCCTCCTTCTCAGCAAGGAAAAACTCCAAAAACCCAGGGGGAAAAAAAGGAATGTGGCATAGATCTAATTTAATTATGAATATTACCCCAAACATGTAGGTTTTTCAATGACAAATAAGACAAAAGCAGGTAGTGAGAATAGGATGCTCTACAGTAATTAATAAATTAATTAGTGGCTAAATAGCTGTTCATGAAGTCCTTTTCCTGTCCTTTGACAATAACGATCTCTTGTTCAATTGTGGCACCATGTATCTTCCTCAGTCATAGAAACACCCATCAGCCAATATTTCTCCATTGTCTGAAATTAAAGGAGAGATTCTCAATAAAACTATGCAGATTTTAGAAGCCCACACTAAAGTAAGCATGAAACTGACCTGTCATTTGACAAATTATAGGTATGTTATGATTAGTGTATGTTACAATGACTAATTTCAAGAAGAAATATCAGTCTACTTCAATTAATACTACTGCAATGGGGAGCTGATCTGGGAGCAGCAGCTTTGCCAAACTATGCCCAACAGCATGGTAGGCTATTTATGCGTTTCCATAAAACAAACTAACATTTGTTCAACATAAGCAGCAGAAGACTTAACAATATGGAGTGATTTCACTATCAAAAGTAGGAGGGTGCAATTTACATAGAAACGAGCGTAAAAACTGAAACTTGAAGAGGTAAAAATAATATTGTGGGGAGTAAAATTACTGTGGACAAAAAAAAGTGAGGGCACAAACAATTAAAATGCTTGCTCACTTTTGCAAAGTCACCTTTCACTTTACGATTTCCATGCTTGCTTCTCTTTGCTCTCGATTCTGTTCTCTGCTCGCTCTCAGTTTCAATGTTCTCCTCGTCTTGATTCACTACATTTGCTTCCAGTTTTACTGGGAATGACATCACGGATTAAAACTCAACTAGATGATCAATGATCGCAACCTGGGACCTGGGTTCCATGGTGTGTCTTAGCCAAAATCTGCATTTGGAGGATGAGCACTACATGGAGCCATGTCATCTGGATAAAATTTGAGGCCTTTAGTCCGTGAACTAGCAAATATTGATGTACAATGAATGTGACACAAGGACCCCCTTTTAACTGATTATTATTTAAACTGACTAACGTTACAACTTTAGGGAGGCATTAAGTGGTATGGGTCTAAATACTTTTAAAAAACTGGTAGCATTAATTAGCTAACAATCAGCAGTCAAGTGACAAGCCATTGTACTGACTGCTACAAGTGTCTTCTTATAAAATGTAGAGGATGTAGATATTCA
Organism: Apogon hyalosoma; assembly: GCA_037367295.1. NCBI lineage: Eukaryota > Metazoa > Chordata > Actinopteri > Kurtiformes > Apogonidae > Apogon > Apogon hyalosoma. The sequence continues at coordinate 1,449,631 of JAPQRP010000007.1, read as the reverse complement.
AGGGTCTACTCTGCTGCCAGTGTAATAATGTGTCTGAGATTCTTTTACATTCTGCCACATAAGGTACTCCGAGGTGGAAAGCAACAGAAAACAGCATTTCCGCTGGTAAGGTTTCTTTGCTGCCACACCATACATTTCATACAACAAAAAATCATCACTGTCGTATTAGACTTATTATACATATGTATAATATATAATAGGCCAGGACAAATGTCCTGCCCCCGCAAATGAAAGTTTGCAAAGCTTCAGGTGGGAGGGAAAACGTAAATAAGCCATAAGTTTCACTTTCACCTCTGTTGCGGAATGAAATGGACCACACCACCCCATACCCCCATACTATTATAAGTAGGACGAACCACACACACACACACACACACACACACACACACACACCCACACTCACACTCACACACACACACACACACACGCGCACACACACACACACACACACGCGCACACACACACACACTCACCAACACATAAATTCCACAGGAAACTCTGAATTTACTCACATTACTGTAATTGAACAGGTTTTTGTTGTACGTGTACTTTTTAGAGTAATTTTAAAAATGTGTAATTTTACTTTTAGTTAAGTATGTTTTTTGTAATTATTGTACTAAACTACATTTTAAATCACATATGTTACTGAGATTAAAAAAAAAAAAAAAACACGTCATGAATTCAAAAAATGATTCATAAACCACATATTTTACAGACTGTACACAAAAGTGAGCAAAATAAGCAACAAAACAGACGAAAATGAAAAAATAAGAAATAAAAAAAGCAAAAATTTGCCAAATTAGGAAGAAAATAGACAAACAAACAAAAAATGAACAAAGTACTGAACAAAATAGAAAAATACTGAACAAACTGAACTTGAAATTGAAAGTGACTGCTTCACCCTCTTAAGAAGTACTTAAGTTTTAAATAAGATACTTTTTACTTTCCTTTGAGTACTTATTTAGACCAGTACTTTTACTTGTACTTATTTAAAATGTAATCAAAGTAGTGGTATTTTTACTTGAATAGCATATTTCTGTGCTCTTTCCAACTCTGCAGTTACTATAAATAATTGAAGGAAATGTCAAATGGGCTCAAACAAATCCACTAAATGTCTTTAAAAAATCTTCACAGTAAATAAGGGTTTGGTGCAGATCAGCAAACTGTCAACAGTGACTTTGTGAATTGATGAACCTACCTCAGGTTGGTGCTAGCTAGTGAGCATGTTCATACAGAACTGTGCTTAAGCAAACTGTATCAGCATTAGTAGGCATGCTACTGAGTAAAGAAAATGGATACACACACGAAAATTTACTATAGCATTTCCTGTCAAATGAGCACGTCCACATTATTTTATTCCACACTATTATTTCACTGGAAAATAAACTTACCATCTCACGATGAGAAACACATGCCCTTCTATCCACAATGATGACGATCCTAGCAAGAACCGTTAGCCACTTAGCACTTACTTCTCCCGCCTCTCCTCTGTTTTGATTGGTTGCTTGATTGGACCAGTCACAACAGTTTCTACCCTCAGAAACTCTGCGTCACTAGTCGCTTTTCCATTGAACGTCTGCGCAAAACTTTACCGACATTTACTGTCGAAAAAACAGAAGTGTGTAATATCCGTTTTTCCATTAAATCACAAATGCGATGATTTGTTTGTTTATTATCGCGAGATGACACGAAAAGTCATTCCATAAGCATGGCGACGAACGTAAATATCATGTTGATTTACAGATATATATTCATTATTATTATTATTATTATTATTATTATTATTATTATTATTATTATATTACCCCTCTATTCCGTCCACACATACAGGGCCATGTTTCTTTTAAAACTCTTCTTCTTCGCTTGTTGTAACGTCCGTCAACATCTGTTTTTTTTTTTTTTAGTCTAGTTGCGAAAACAGGTCATTCCATTGCAGTTTTGCGTAATATGCCATTTGCGCTACGCCCCCAAAACACCTCTTGCCAGTGCAAAAACTTTTAATCGAAATACGAGAGTTTTGGCGAAATTGACAGTTTTCCATTAGGTAAATTTTTGTGTGCAAGTTATATTTGCGAAATTTGAGAGTCAATGGAAAAGGGACTACTTCCAGTGTTAGGACATTCCGTTAAGAGCTGCCTTTTGTTAATTTGTTCTGGGATTTGCATTTGTGTTTTGACACTTCTAGATTTGTTTCAGCACTTGTACAAGTGTATAATATTTTGTTAATTTGTTTCCTAAAATGTAAATTTGTTTTCACATTTGCAAATGTGTTTTATGAAATGTAAATTTTTCAAAATGTAAATGTGTTTTTTATATGCAATTTTGTTTTCGAATTTGTTAATGTGTTTTTTGAAATGTAAATGTATTTTGCGCTTCTTGGCCATGGTATTTTCTCCCTAAAAAACACAAATATTTGTTATTTCTATTTCATACATTATAAAATGAGGCTTGTTAGTTTAATTTCAATGCGCTTGAAGTGAATGAACATCAAGACTGGTTTTAAAATATAAAGATGGAACAGTTATGAAAAAAAGATGACCCTTAAGTGAATCCTTCTGTAACTTCCACACACAACCACAGCAAAATGAAAACTATATGAGACATTACAAGACGACAGCATCTCAACAATGGTTTCACAGTGTCTGTAACTTCATGACTGTTCATTCTAATGAGAACAATATTTCAAGAATCCCCTGAGAGAATGTCCTCAAATTTAGCACAAAAGTTGGCTTGGCTGCAAAGATGAAGTGATTTTGGTAGTCAAAGGATTAAGGTCAAGGACATTGTGACATCATTAAACACATCTTTAGCCATACGTGGTAATAGATGATAACTACATCATAAGATTATGATGAAAGATAGTAAATGTATTATTTCAAAACAGAGCGGAAACCTTTTTTTTTTTATGTATCTTTTTTACATGCCTGTAATAGTGTGGACAGTCAATATATTGATGTGAACACCTTTAGTTTATTTCATCCCAGTAAGATGAGAGTCCTACCTGAGGATAGGGAGCTGCTCTTACTTTGGTCTTCACTTTTATAGCACGGTTTTTCAGCTGTTTGCGATGATCCTGAGATGACGAAAGGCTCAGGCCTGGCTTGGAGGCTCGATTCTGGTCTTCGGATAACTGCAGCTCTTTGAACTCAATGTCACTGTGCATGTAGGCATACAGCATGTTTGTCTCATGACTTTATATGAATCATATGATTTTTTTACAGAATTTTTTATGACAAGAGTGGGATGCTGACTTACGTGAGCACATAGTTCACACTGACAATACAGTGAGGTCTGGAAGAGCGGCTGTTGTGGACAATGGTGGCATAACTCTGAACCCACACCCAACCTCCATGTTTTGACAACATACGGTAATACTTTGTGGTGACCTGCCCCTTCACCAGTACTACAGTAAATAAATTCAAATCAAAGAGAGAAACATAGATGAGTCTTGATTCTGGCACCAACAGTTTAAACATTAAACCAAATGTATTGTGTAGGACCATGTGGAATATGTTACCAATAGGGCTGCAACTAATGTCAATTTCAAAAGTCAATCAGTCATAAACTACTGTAACGATGACTAGTACGATTATGAACTGCAAAATAAAATACAAAACAATGACTTTTATTTATATTTATTGCGGCAATTAAATAAATTTTCTTTCCTTTAGCAAGAGCATTTACTGCACAATGATAAGAATGCATAACAAAGTTTGTTTAACAAATATTCAATTCAATATTCAACTAATATTGCAGCAACAATAAAATACTTTTTTTTTCCCTTAAACAAGTGCATTTTGTGCATAACAATTCTAGTGCCTAATGAGTTTTGATAAATAACTAAACACTCAAGACTTGCAATCAGCAATAAAACAAACATTTTTCCTTAAATAAAAGTGCATGACATCACTATCAATCTGTCAACAACTAAATTAGTCATTGACTGTTTGTCAATTAGTCGACTAGTCGTTGCAACCCTTATTACCAATGCGATAGACTTACTATTATCTGTGTAGTTTTAAAAATGTTTATTTTCTTTTGCAAAAATAAGATTTACAATTACAGTTGTGTATTAAAGCCTTGAAAATATCAACAATATCACAAACGCATGTTTTCCTTGTGAAATCAGAAAAAAATACTCTTTCTGTACTTTCTGTACAGTGTTTGTACAGAGTTTACACTGATGTTTAAAGGACTTTAACCTTTAAAGTCTAGTTTACCTTTGTTGGAAAATGTACCATTTGCATTAAGATGATAATGAAGTAATTTAAATTGTTATATTACCTATTACATTTTCAGAGAGTAGGTAGTAAACTGTAACTGGCTCCATTTCAAAAGGAACTTGACCAGCTCTAAATGTAGTGGTCATGAGATAACTTTTAAGATTTGGCCCTTTATAAATAAAATTTGATTTGATTTTGATTTGTTTCTGATTTGAACTTTCCCAACACAAACACAAATATTCATACAATAAAAGTGAATCAAAAATAAATTATTTTGCAGATTTTCTGAAAATTCAGTTAAATTTTTGACACATCTGGATAAAAACTTGATCAGTTTTTTCATGTAGTACCAGTATTTTATGTTCTCCCTTCAAGATCAAAATGTGAGACATTGTCTCAGTATGTGGAGTAGATAAAGCACCATACAAATGTATCTACAGTATATGATCCATGTGGATTCTGATCTCAAAACATGTCTCGCTAAATACTTGGATTTGCCAGTAATTAGACAGTTTAAAATTAATTTCTCTCCTTCAGTGTTCACTGTTTAATTGCCTACATTATGTTAGTTTTGCACAATCTGCACTATAATCAAAATATTCTCCTAAACATTAAGGAATTAATGTCAACTAGTTCCCCCAGACACTGAATCCATTGGAGGAGCATAATCTCTGTAACAGAAATATATGGGCTTCAGGAAATGAGTGTGTTCCATAAATAAAAGTTTTTTTGCAGTTACTGAGATCAGTGCATCAATGTCCTCCGCAATGGAGTACCACACACATGACACCTACATGTCAAACATGTGCTCTTGCTCCCCTTGATATTCTAGAATATCAAGGGAAGCCTCATATGCTCTATGAAGTTTCCCTTGGCAAAGCAAATATGTTCAGCACAAAAAGGCAGCCAGACTACCATTCTGCTGTTATGATGCTGGACAAAACAAGTTAGAAGAAAAAAAAAAAGTGCTCTCGCTAAGTTAATCTATTTTGACTTGTTTTGACGGTACATTAAAAGAGACCAACTGGGACACAGTGACATGTGAGAAATCAAAGGGAGGAAGCATGGGTGTTTACATGAATAGCTGTGTTTCCATCCAGCTTCTTTTTACATTTTCATTTTACATTACAAAAAAAAAAAAAAAAACCTGGACAGGGTTTTTTTTTTTTTAAATAAAGCTGTGAAACTCTGGTCCCCTACAGACTCAGCAGGTTAAATACAATGTCTGACCTCTAAACCATGATGTTAATGATGAACCAGCTCAAGTAGTTGATAGAAACAAACCTTAATTTGCACTTCTTATACTAACTGTAAATTTGGTTAAAATTTGAAATACATGTGGATGGAAATCTGTTGGAGAATGTTAAAAACATTGAGGAATGGATACTTCTGACAGTGACAGTGAAATACGGTTCTGGTTGTAGCAGCAGCAACTCTGTCTGGCTCTGTCTTAGTTTATTGTTGTTTTCATGGTCTAGTTCTGATGTTTGTGTTTCCTGATTTGTCTCTCACAACACTGGAACACATTATTGCAAACACTTCTGTGTGTTCAAGGCAGGCTCCAGCTGTTGTGTTCATACTTACATAAATGGTGAGCATAACGTAAATGGAAAACATCGCAGGCATGTACATGATGGTACAGGGTCTTCTCTATCAGGTCCTGAGGTTCGTAACCTGTCAGATCTGCCACCCTGGCTCCAGCAGACACGAGAAACAATGCTACAGTGACAAGCCACTTGGATAAAATGTTAACTTATCTGTAGGATAAAGTGTATACCAGTATTTTATAATTTACTTTTCTGAATGGCGTTTACATATGCACCTGCAGAGTTAAGGAACTTTCTTACCTTGAATCTAAGAAGATAAGTTTGAAGTCCAAACTGGCCCGAAACATGAACATGTTGCTGTGGAGTTTGATCTCAGTGATGCCGCTCGGAGGCAAAGAGTGACCGACTGCTACCAGACCTACAGTCTGGTAACAGGATTCATACAGTACCATGTCCATCATGTACTGACGTACTTTTAGGTAGCCACTGCAGTGAATAACCTGTTAAAAGAGAACGTGTTTTGATACTGATACATAATTCTATAATTCATGTATAATTTGTGTCTTGTGTGTGATGTTTGGGGTTTCTGTACATATACATGTTGGAACACTTTGATTTATAAAGTCATAAATTCTTTTCTGAGTCCAAGAATTTACTTCAATTTTGGCCAGTGATGAGGATGGAACTGCCAACAGTGGACATACATGTCAAATTCTTTGGCTTTACAACAGACTTCTGAAGACGTATGATTATGATTTCTCATGTCACCCCAGAGTTAATGTGTTTTGAATGATTTGTTGATTTTTTTTCTCCAGAACAGTGTGAAATTCAGACAACTGGAAGTTAAACATCTCTGCTGTATAGAGAAAAATGGTCCCTAAATATAATATATGTACGAAGAAAATTCTTCAATGGCAGTTGAAGTATGACATAAACAAAAGACAAATCCCTTTGTGCAGCTCTGCTCAGGAACATTATCATCAGCCACAGTGATTGGCAGGTGACATTTCCAATCTCAAGGATCCTTCCTTGGTCACTTCCTTCAGAGACAACAAAGGCAAACATTCCACTTCTCATGCGCTTATGAGTTAACTCTTAATTCATTCTTATTTCAGTGTATGGCTTACTGTTACTATTCATCACATTAAAACACTCTTTCATTATATTACTATCTTCAATAGGATATTTATCTATCCTGTGCTTTCTTTTGACAATGTTTCTATCTTTTTATGATTATCTTTTCTTCTGGGTATTCCATTTATTCACTTACAAGCACATTGGACTGCCTTTATATTCATTTCTCTATATTATGTAAATAAAACCGTGTCACGCAATTATCTTCAAATCAGTGGCAGCTGGTGGTCTTTAAACAGGGGAAGCTCATCTTATGGCTCCATCATAAAACGTGTTGTATTATAGCAAAGCAATTAAAAGTAAAAGAAATGCTTAATTGAGGCTGTTATAGTTCATCTATACCATAAAACCACAGCAACACACACTTGCAGGTGTATGACTAGACCCTTTTTGTCTTCAGCTAATGTAGTCACGGCACTTTTGCAAACAACCTCTCTTTCACTGATGTCTGCATGGGACTGAGCTCCAACGTGCTCCAATGCCAGTATGTTACAACATTACTGTCAGTCAAAATGGGTTCAGCCTTTCGGACCAATACCTACACTTTTGAACAGTTCATCCAATTCAGCGTTCAAAGTCCATCGTCCTGGCCCCGCCTACTGACCCATTCACCCCCAGAGATGCTGATCATCTGTGGGAGGGTTTTGGGTGGGATGATTTTGTGCATTTAGCCAATAACCACCATGCTTCCCTACAGTGAAAAAAAGAGCTCGGTGCTGCCTCATAGACAACCCAGTGACGCTCGACACCAATGGAGAATTCAACAGTGCAGGCTACTGATACGAGAACAGGGAATTCACGTCTGAAAGCAAACAATAAACAGCTGACCAGAATGACGTAGCCATATTATTAAGTGCATGCTTACACAATTTTGATGTAAATTTAATTCACATCTTTATTGTAAATTCAACAGTGCAATTCTGCCCATTCATTTCTTGAAATGTTAAGGGAAGTTTAGCATCCCTTGCTGTCTCAAAGCAATCGCCTCTGCTTCAAACAAGTTTTGCACTGGCAAAGCGATCAGCTCTTTACTTTTCCTCTTTGGAGATTTATTTGTAGTTGAGGTTGGCTCTTGCAGAGGATTGTGGGTGGTTATATAGTGCAGAAGACGTGAAGGATTCAAAGATGCATCCTTGAAATTTCTCAAAAACAAGAAGTCCTTGGAAGGATCCTGGAGATTGGGACAGTCCTACAGTGAAATCTGATGATGAGGCTTTATGGAAATGATTCCTTGAAGGATCCTTCCTTGAGATTGAGAAATGGCCACTGTGACCTAGATGAAGCTGAAGGGGAAGTTAATTAATTTTGTTGCATTTGTCATACCACTCCCTCACACTAATTAGTGGCTGTCAGGTTTGGGAATGGAGCTCTTTGGAACAACCAAGAAATGAATGTTCCCACTGTAATTATACTGAGACATGTACTAAGACTGAGTCCTGTGGCATCATGTTGTGCATGATTTCATATGCATTATTTCATTGTTCCTGTAACAGAAACTATTCTATTCTACTCTATTCTATTCTATTCTATTCGATTCGATTCTATTCGATTCGATTCAATTCTATTTGATTCTATTCCTCTTAGGATTCAGCTGCTAAACTAAGAGCTGAATGTAAACTCAGCCCATTTTGTATTTAACTGATGTTAATTTTAAATGAAAGCTGCAAATCAAGGATGTCTTGTAATGTTTATGTCCAGTGGCCTCAACTCCTCTCCTCCTGTGTCTCCTTGCCTCCATTGCCTACCTTTGCTTGTATCATGGGTAAGAGGGACTAAGACACAAAAAGAGGAGCCAAGGAAAGGAATGGAGGATGTACAAACTGAGAAATAATGAGAGTGGTACGATTGCTGATGCAAGGACTGTTTATGAATCATTCATCATATAAAATGACTGGCAATCCCTAGCTTACCATAAAACATTACTGTATGTGTTAAAATTAACAGTACTTTAGTGACTGTACCTACCTTATATCCTCCACATGTCAGTCCTGCATTACGTTTAGCAAGAACACATTTCATCCTCAAGAAGAAGGAGCGCTCTATTTCATATTCTGTCATATAGAAAATACAAAGACATTTTCAGTGGTAAACACAACAGCCTGTTAGCATATCACAAGGTTGTGTCACCACTTGTATCATAAGTGACAATAATACAATGTAATACCATCATTTAGTGAAAAAAAGTGAAAAAATGTATAATCAAAAACACTAGAAGTGGCTTCTTTGAGGTCAATTAAATTAACTTATTCTCTTCTATATACTGCTAGACATTTAGACCACATTGACATCACTTTCCAGAACATTCCTATGCTGCTCCTGTGTTGAGACAAACTTAACTGATCTTATCTATTGAGCCATTCTAAGATGCTAGTCTATTTGATACCCAATAAACACTTGACTGTCTGTCCTATGGAATTATACAGTATGACTATTTCCACAGCAGTTATCTGAGTACAGTATGTGTTATGTTAGTGTATAATCACAAAGGCATAAAAAAAGTAAAGGCTGAAAAACATAAAGTACCTTGAGAGAAGTGATGATGGGCAGGTTGATGAAGACCAAGCACTGCTGTCATCTCATCATGGTCTGATGGGTGAATGTACTCAAATATACTGTTTCCTGTGAGCTCCACCTGCAGTAGACACATTTTGCACATAAAACTGATGCTCAAATGGATCAGCTCTTTCCTCACTCTTTCCTTCTTTGATTAGTTAAACTGAAGGAACTGGTCTCTTTTAACACATTCAAAGTCATTTTAAATGAATGGGAAAAGGGCAAATGTGGTTGTAGATGTTTTTTCCAATTGTTTGCATTGGGTTTGGCTTTGAGATGTTTTTAAGGAACATTGTTGTTATACTTTTAGTACCTTTTAGAATGTTGAGGTTTGATATGTATGTTCTTATCAGTTTTAAGTTTTGTTTTTAGTACTGACTTTGTGTTTAGTACTCATTGTGTTTATGTATATTAGTGTGGCTGTATTGCTGTAATTTCCATTTTGTGTAACTGTTGCTGCTGCTGTCTTGGCCAGGACACTCTTGAAAAAGAGATATTTAATTTCAATGAGCTTTTTTTTCCTGGTTAAATAAAGGTTATAATAATACTAATACTAATACTAATACTACTACCACTAATAATGATAATAATAATTCATAAGATAATACAACTAAGTTGAAATATGTGCTAATTCTGACTGTGTGGCTGACTAGAGGCTAACAATCCATGCAACAGAACAGATGGAAAGATTTTTGTAGAACTGAGATGAGACTGTTTTTATGGAAGTAGAATGAGATAGGAAGGCAAATCTATTCCTAGGTCCCCAGTTGGTTTGTGATCTTGTGATCTTCTGATGTCATGGTGCTGTAAAAATCCTTTTTGGGTCCAAAGAGTCAATAATGCCACAGTTTTCATATAAACCATAAAGGCTATGTATGGTGTGACATTTATTCACAAACTGTTGAGTCGGCATTTACAAACTGCTTTGCGTTTTTTTTAACCTTCACTTCATTTGTGTGTGAATCTTTTTGAGACTCCCCTGCCCTGTCTTTATCCACAAATGCATTTTTTTCACCAGACAAGGATCTGTAGCCAATCACGTCTCTCTTCTTTTAGCCAATCACAAGAACGTACCCCACGTGGGGTGGGATGTACTTCTCAGGTGATGATGATGCACGAAGTGTAAGTGAAACATTATACAGGTATGGTGTCAAGATGAGGCCAGATAACACTGTACACATACGTGAAGTATTGTAAGTGCATGTGAAGTTTTGTAAACCAAAAATATATATTTCTTTTTAAAAATGCACCTACAAAACTTATTTTGCTCCTAAAAACCCATTTTTTGTTATTAACAAAACACTCTCTTGGTTTACAAACCTTTTCTGCGTGGTCACAAAACTTTTCTGTGGTTACAAAACATTGTTTATTCTGCCTCCAGTCCTGACTGATGTGCTCTGTGTAGATGTGGTTGGGGCAGAACTAATAATACTAATAACTGGACAAAAGTCCAGGCTGCTACCTTGGCTTGAGGCAACAGACCCTGTCAAACAGTCATTATGTTTACTATAACTTCAACTTTATTGCAAGATGTTAACTCAACCTTATTAGCATAACATAGCTTATAGCTCACTATCTCATGTTGCTAGATACATAATTAAACCGATTAACTACATGCATATTTCAGAACTAAGTAAAACTGTATAATGGTTCTCTTACATTTTGCACATCATCACCACCAGACACCATGTTCACGTTGAACAACAACCTGTCTGTGGCTCTGGCAGGCAAATACAGCACTGGGCAGATACATTCATATGATTGGCTGAAAAGTACATCCCACCCTGATAAGGGGTACGTTATTGTGATTGGCTGTAAGAGGGAGACATCTGATTGGCTACCCCAAGCAGTTTGTAAATGCAGAGTCAACAGTTTTTTCACACCATACATACATGATTTAGATGAAAATTGCTAATTCTTTTACATAGAGATTTGTGGATTTCCATTATATATATTTAAAACGAGTAATATTTGCATGTGCATCAGAAATACATTTGTGAACTTTATAAATTTATATGTGGATTATTTTTACATTAATATAGACTGAAAAATATTTTTGTGTTGAGAGACATTTATATATAAATCCCAATATACATTTGTGAATCCTTCTGTGTGCATTTATTGAGTATGTGACTGATCTCCATAATGAATGGCTCCAAAATGATCTAAATATTTGCTTCTTTTGCTAATCACTTTACTGTAGCCAGTTTGTTTGATTAGTACTAAACTTGGTCTGGATGTTGCTTAGACATGAAATACAGTATAAGTGTCTTCTCTTTGATAGATGACAGCCATCACTGCCACCACGCAGGACACTGGAGTGGTTTTAGGATAAGGCTGAAAATTCAGGACTAAAGTGGCTTTGAGTGTTGGGTTAGGATTGTCATGGTGGAGTTCAGTGACTGCTTGGACAGAAGATTCCCATGAACAATTGTAACATCATTTGACTGAAGCCAGTGTTGGCCCTGACTCATGAAGCACATTTGAAGACCCAGGATATGTTTCTGTTATCTGGTTCAGCTTAACCAAACCATTACACTCATGCTAGTGGTCTCATGAAGGTCAAGTCAGAGAATCTGAACTGAGTTTATTTGTTCAGAGGAGTGAAGTTGGAATCAGATGAACCATTACAAACATAAACAAGCTGGTGTGAGCTGCACAGTCCTCACAAGAATAGTAAACTTTACCTTTAAACAGATATGAAGAATCTAAAAATATAATTCATAATAAAATAACATAATATAAAAGCTGTCACAGCCAAAGTCTAGAAGGAAAGAGATCACAACCTGTCACTGTGTCCATGTGTGTTGATTAATATTTTGATCGGCATCATGTCGTTAAGGCACCATAATTACAGCTGTTACTAATTACTAACTAATAATAATAATACTATTAATTGTAACTGTTAATTGTACAGCTGCTCTTTTCTTGTCTAAGATCATTTGAGCTTTATCATTTTTTCAGTGGAATGCTGGTGCAGTGAATAGTCTGAACACATTTTTCACACTTTTTCTTGTACTTTTCTTTTAACCTTCTTTGATTACACCAAGGGGGTTGTTTTTTTTTGTTTTTGTTTTTTGTTTTTTTGTTTTTTGCAGCCTCTTAGTTTGTTTGTACATGTTCCGTTCCGGTCAATCACACTTACATAATTAATATTAGTTTACTTGAGTTGGTGTTTATTTATTTTAACCTTATACCATTTATATGGAGCCATAATAACACTGTATAGTAATTGTTTGCTATATTCATTTATGAATTATTTGTCATATTAGTCTTGTCTCTTTGTCACTTTTGTCTTTGAGTCACCACATGTGGCTGGTAGTAGGGCCCTTCTTAGTCTAGCAGAAGAGACTGTGGCATAATAGGGGGGATTTCTTTGTATTTAGTAACAGGAAGCATCCATCTTGTTTTGCCCTTGTGTGTTATTTGGTTTGGCGAAGACACAAACAATGTTCACTCTAGTATCACTGTATTAGGTCTGATTTCGAGTATAGTTATATTAAATTGGTTTTATATATTTTATAGGCCTAATTATCATGTTTTTGGTTCTTTAGTTTTGTTTTGTTTCCTTTTTTGGCATTTCTTTGGGTAAATAAAAACTTTTTTTACCCTTAAATCCTGTCTACTCATCGCTTACTGTTTAGTCCCCAACATGCACAAACACAAAAATGGGATACCTCAAAAACTGATACTTTAAGGGTACTTAGACCCATGTAAATGTACTGAGTAATTCTTTAAAACCTCTTACTTGTGTTACTTACCCTAATGAATTAACACTTGTAAGATGTGTGTATAGAGTTGCTGTAAGTCTATTTTACCTTAGTAGATCCACACATAGTTATATACAATGCAGTTAATGTCATAACAAATTATTTCAACTGTTAAAGCTATTAAATGTTTTTATTTATGATCTAAGTGTCAAGGTCTTACCTGGGACAGGCCAAGGTGGACAGATGCTGTTTCAGAGATGTACATGATTTTACCATCAGAGGCGACAACAAACACGAAACCATCCAGAGTCTAAAAAGGCAGAAACAGAACAGTCATTGTACACAGGTTCAGTTATTCTCACCTTCATCATTTCCATTTTTACCATTTTATGTTCCAATACATCACCTAAATTTGATGTAATTGATTTAAACTGAGTGGCTTCTCAAACCTCTTCCTATTCAACTATGTTCTTGTAGAGCCTCCCATAACAAATTATTGAAATAGATGGTCTTGTCATCAGTACATCAATATTTTGTCTTGACTCATTAATTTAACACCTTTTCTTTTTATTAAAAAAAAAAAAAAAAAAAAAAAACACAAAAAGTTTGTCATAAAGAAACTTGGGAAGCTCAATAAAAACAAGGGACACGAACATTCTGAGGTTAAAAATGTTCCAGTACAGAAAACACTTTCTCAGTCTGAATGAGTGGTGCTTATAGAAGGAGGAACATATTTACTCTAGCACTCCAACATACCCTCTCTCATTTCTGGTTTTGGAAAGGGATACACAGTACAGAAACATACAGGTGCGACTCAAATAGTACTATTTCTGCTTAAAAACTTTTCCAGTAGAAAGAACTACAGACCACATTTATTAAAATATATTAAATGGAAAAGTACTTGCAGTCAACTTGTATGTATATAATTCTTTTATGTCTAATTTACATTCCATATGATTTTACTCAGGGACATAACTTGCTGATATGGGGAAATTGGCTAAATTGTTGGCATTGGTCAATAGAGGAGAAATTTCAGAAGTTGTATGTTTTACTGAATAACCCTCTGTTAGGACTCCACAGTAAAGTGATAGTTATTGTAATAGTACTGTATCATTTCATTTCTTATCGTTTAATGCACATCATATGCTCTCATCATTATCAACATAAATTAAACATAATACTAAACAAGCCCTTCTGTTTTCTATACCAAGCATTCCACTCAATTTTTCATCACCCAAATTACTTAAACATTTCTGGAGTGTGAACTGACATTTTATTAAATATATACATTCTTAACTTATCATAATAAGGAGACTATAATATAACATGTGATTCATTCTTCACACAAACATAACTGTCATCCTCTTGGGTGTTTTTAAATCGGCTGACTTCAGTTTCCTCAGGAAGGATTCCTGCTTTCAATTAGTATCTAAAGTTAAATTTGTGGTAATATAATATCCAAGAACAAAATGCTTGATTTGAATACAAGTTGGTAATTTAGGTTTTTCTAAAATATTGCATAACAAATTTTCTTCAATTGTACAAAGTAGCTTTCTGTCCATTGTCATTGTGACACACGTTCAGTTATAATTATTATTATGGTACATACATTGTAACTGTAACTAACTGTAACAGCATGAACCATAAGTTGTTCAATTTGGTCCAACAACTCCACATTCTGACCATTTCATATTTTTGTATTATTGATCCGGGAATTCAGCTCAGATAACCCTGAGCAACAAAAATTAAAATTACAATTACTTTACTATAGTATGTACAGCAGTAAAAACAAAAGTTTCTGTGAAAAAAAAAGAAAAAAACAGCTTCTATAAACCACAGTGGTTGTATTTAGTGTGACCTTCCTTTTACACTTAACATGTCTTTAATCCTTTTGTTCAGACAATATGACCTTTTTGGCATTCACTTTCTGTTTTTTTATTCCAGGTTTCATTCAACACATGCCGGATGTTTCTAACGGTTTTTGTTGCGTCTTGTCATGGGGTCAGGGGTCACGCTACATACTGACTTTAACCTTCACATGTCATTTAGTTCCATTTTTGTGTGTCTTTTAAGACTGTGCACATATTTCTTGTATTTTCTTGTTGTATCTGAAGAAGAGACCAAGAAATAAATATACATGTTCATTTCAATGCAGTAAAACCAACAAATGTAAAGGCTGCCTAAAACTTTTGCACAGTATTGTATGTTGTATAAAGGTTAAAAGTAGATTTTAATTGTAATGCATTTTAGGTGAATTATTCCATATATTTTTTATTCTGTATCATTATTCACCCTAATAATATCCAAATTGTTTGCAGCATAAATTGATATGATGATACTACACTGCTACTAAAAGACAACCCTTTGGTCACTCCTTATGTGAATATAACACAAAAAAAAGGGTGAAAATGATGTAAATGATGCAACAAGATGAATTACAAGACTAAACATGGCAAAAACATTATTGTAATATTTTATTTTTTATTATTTTTTCCACGTTTTCTGTATTGTTGAATCTGAGCTCTTACTGAAAAAAGAAAATGTGAGGTGAACTAAACAGAGAGTAGATCTGGACCTCAAAAAAAAAAAAAAAAAAAAAGGCTTTGTGAAGTTTGTGATGAACCCAGACAATATTCCTCTACTTTTTACTTCACCATGGACCTGTTGCAGGTTCACTTCTTGTTAACAGTGAAATTGAACTGATATGCAGGTTTATTTTGAGTTACATTATTGTTCAGTGTGGAGGTGTCATTTCAGTACTGAAAATGTATGTGATTTTTAGGCTGCATATAATGCAGAATACAACACACAACAGTTCTGAACCTTTTTTCCTTGGAGGCCCCACCATGAAAAGTTGAGCTTTAATTCAACTTTTATCTCAATAAGTCTTTATGTAGTTTTTTCAGGTCAGAAATAAATTGAAAGGAACACAGCAGGTGTTGGTCCGCAGTTGTTGTAGTGTGATTTAAACTGCAAGTATGTAAATAATATGTATGTATGTATCTACAGAAAATCCAGCTTAAATAGCAAATACTTTTTATATTTCCTGTTTCAGTTTTAAATGTTTTGCCTGTCTTCTGCACTTTGTTTTCTGCATTTCATGAAACTTAATAGGATATGGATAATTTTTGATAGGTTTTCATAAGACTGAGCTCAAATCATCATCTTTCTCAATAGTTTGTCTTTAATAAGTTACTAGAGGTTTTATAGGCGATGCAGTGGATAGCACTGTCATCTCAGCAAGAAGGGTTCAATTCCAGCATCAAGACCTTTCTGTGTGGAATTTGCATGCTCTCCCCGTGTTTACATGGGTTCTTTTTGCACACTCTGGCTTCCTCCCACCATCCCACCAAGACATGCACTAGTAGGTTAATTGGTTAAGCTAAAAATTGTCATAGGAGTGAATGTGAGAGTGATTAGTTGTTTGTCTCTGTATGTTAGCTCTGCGATGAACTGGCAACACATCCAGGGTGTACCATGCCTTCACCCATAGCTATCTGGGATAGGCTCCAGCACCCCCGCGACCCTCTTGAGGATAAAGCAGTTCAGGCATATAAATAAATGACTGTAATGATCATTCAAGGTCCCAAATCTGCCATAAAACATGTGATGTTCCACTACACAGACTCCAACTCCAAACTGCTGATAGGAAATCATATCATGCCATCTATCTTTGCATACTGCAAACAGAACAAATCCATTAAAAGATCCCCAGACTATGTCATGAATGATACAGTTAACAATTAAAAAACAAAAACTAGTGGCACCAACTAACAAAATGGAGCAATACATGGGTGTCAATACCAAATTAACACTTTTGCTTCTAGACTCAGCAACTTTTCATACTACCCTCACAACTTTTTTTTTTTTTTTTGAAAGAGCACCTGGCAACAAATTTAGCTACTTCTAAAATTTAAGTAGAAACTTTTATCAACTTTTAAAAAGTGATTAAAATGCTAAAACACACACATTTTTCCTCAAAATGACACCAAATGATTTTCTGTCACAGAAAAACACACAGTCTGCCTACCTGCAAAAATTAGTGTTTCCAATTTAGACACTTTGTTGGTATATTTCGACATTTTTCAAACCCCTCTACAGACTCTTTATCAAAAAAGTGGCAACTGACTAGTGACTCAACTTTTTCTGCTGTTATTGGAGACTTTTGGAGACTCTGATGTGAAAACACGTATCGTTCTTTGTCTAAAACAAATCACTGCACTGAGCACAAATCACTCCCATTGCCATTGACAGTTTTTCTGTCGTCTCTTTCTGGTCCATTAGATTGTTAACGTAGACTGAAAATTAAAATGTAATCATTAAAAATATCCCTGTTTTGCTGTGACTTGTTGCAGGTTCCTAAGTGACCAAACCAAACGGAAGTGCTAAACATATTTAAGGTGTATTATACTCACTTTTTGTCTCTCCCACACAGCTTTTCCTCTCTCCCACATCGTTCATTACAATTACATGCACATTTACAATTATGCAAATTAGGTGATGACATCCTTTAGCAACTTCTACTGACTTTTAGGACAGACAATAGATACTTTCCTTATTGAGGAGTTGGAAACACTGGTTTAAGGTTCCGTGATATTATGATATAGATAGATCTGTTGGCTTTGGAGGTGTCTGTTCTGAATGCTATTTAGGTGAACATAAGGCCATTCATATTTACAGATCATGTCATGAAGGAGTTCATAACTGTAGGCTTAAGGATGATACATTAAGGCCTAACCTGTTTGGTTTTTCTTTCTGAATTTACTGCTTTATTCCCAAAAATTTAGATTTTTTTTTTTAATTGTCTTATCCTAAAAGGAACATATTTTATCTAAAGTGGCTCTAATACAACACCATACATAAAGAGGCAGTAGAATGTGAACAGAATGTAACTGACTTGTAAAAGGTGGGAACCCAGTTCTTTAGCCATGCAATCCAAAGGACTGAACCTCGCTGACTGACCCCATCCATCACCCAGACCTAAAGAGAGACACACACAGGGACACAGTCAGAAAGACAGACTCAAACCACATGTATCATGCTAGAGACCAATCTTCAGAAAAATGAGGGCACTAAACTTATTTTAAACCAAACACAAGGATTGTTGGGAGAGTTGGTAGAATGCATCCTATCGACAAGGTGCAAATGCAAAATAACAATACTGGTAACGACATTTGTTTCAATGGATTTTTTTTTTTTTTGGGGGGGGGGGCAAAAATGTGATAGCATATAAGTGCCCTTTGCATCCTTTACATCCATTCTACTTTGTTTCTACTACTGTACATCACTACATTCTACATACTACTCGATGCCAGGACTGGACATTAACATTAAAATCCTTTCAGAGGTAATTTCATTTTTTCACAAGAGAAAGCCTCGGTATGAACTCTGTTATCTGTCACTGTCACCAAGTGTTTGCTCCCGGAGGATTATATTGGGTGTCTATGAATTGGGTTATTAAAAATTTGGTGTGGACTTATTTTAATGCAAAGTGATATGAGACAACTTTTGTTATGATGTGGCGCTATATAAATACAATTTTAGTGATTGATTCAGCCCTGCAATGAACTGGCGACATGTCCAGGGTGTAGCCCGCCTTCGCCCATAAATAGCTGGGATAGGCTCCAGCGACCCCTGTGACCCTCGTGAGAATAAAGCAAGTTCAAATAATGAATGAAGGAAGGAAAGAAGGAATGAACAACTGATTGATTGATTGATTATTTCCTCTCTAAAAGTGGGAAATAACTAAGTACAGATTACTGTGTAACAGTACACTGTAAAAATGGCTTGTAAGATTTGCTTTAAAATATCTTAAGAAATTGCACACAATATTTGAAATATCCTTCACTTAAGGTCAAGTAAAACATACATGTTTGCATCAAGTAATATTTACAAAGTTCACTTAACATTTATTGAAAATATCAAGTAAATCTTACTGTCACTGGTTAATATTAACCCTCAAAGACCCAATAGCATCTGCTGATCTAAAAACTTAAATAACTTTTTAACCACTTAATACAGTGAAATAACTCCAGTAAAATGCAGTTTCTCAGCTTTTCCACAGCTGTGTCAGATGCATTTTTCAGATGCAGCCATAGTCTCTGTAGTGAACATGGAAACTCCATTGTCTTCTATAACATTGGTTCAACAATAAAACCAAACCAAACAAATGACAATTGTTGTAGACTTTGTTTTTATATGGCATTAATGATATATTTTGCTGAAAATTTTGTGTGTTCTTCAGTTTTCTCTGTTTTGATAAAGTAACCTTTGAATTTACTGAGTTTTTTGGAACATACATGGTCAGTAAAATAAATATAGGAAAATGCATGATTTTCACTGCAAGAATGCAAAGGATAATATTGTAGTATGTGGTGCTAAATCACTTGGCAATGTAAATATGGAGACAAATTCATTGGGCCATCACTGAAAAAAAAATTAAAGGGCACCTGTTCTGGTCATGCTTACGAAATTAATTGTGCTTTATGTATTACTTACACATGTGGTCAAAATTGTTGGTACCCCTCTGTTAATGAAAGAAAAACCCACAATGGTCACAAATAACTTGAATCTGACAAAAGTAATAATAAATAAAAATTCCATGAAAATTAACCAATGAAAATCAGACATTGTTT
>JAPQRP010000007.1:1404051-1424079 GCA_037367295.1 Apogon hyalosoma | reverse complement strand
CTTGCCCAAGGACACTTCGACATGTAGACAGTCGGAGCCAGGACTCGAACCGCCGACCCTTCAGTCATTGGACGACCAGCTCTACCAACTGAGCCACAGCCGCCCCGTAAATGGTCTGTGCTATGGAAATTTGTTCCTTGATCTGAAAGGATCTGTAATCTGTTATTCCTCACCTGGGTATAAACATCTGTAGGGCCATTAACAAGGCATCAACATCCAGACTGTTGAGGAGATCTAGGTGTACACAAGTGAGGCAGTTAAGTATGACTGTCCATTGGTTTTTTAATGACCTAGCTTAATTTTGAACGGCCCAGAACAATTGACACTGGTTGAAAACAAGGGGGGCTGACAGAGCCTTACGTGAATTGGAGTCAGGATTGGCCCTTAGTTTTGACATTCAGCACATGTCCTCTGGTATCTGTCTGGGCCCAGATGAGAAGGCCCACAACAAATTCCTTAATGAGTAGTTTAGTGTTGGCATGCTGAGGATCCAGAGTAATTTGGTGGATATCAGTTGGGCTTGGACTTTCCATGCTCCTGAGTCTTCCTTCGACTTTGATGAGTCAGGGGGCCCAGTTGAATTCTGGTGAAATAGCTGCAAGATGACCGTTTGGTGAGACTTGTTTCCCTGTTGCTAAGGCTTTCATTTCCACAGTCTTCCTGTAGTTTGCCATCAGAGATGCAACAGACCCGTAGGCCACTTCCATGGCATCATAGAACTTGTGGAGATACAGAAGTTGTGGAGATACGCTGTCCTCTGTGTCCACCTTTGTAAGAAGAGCACCAGGGAAAAGTGATATCATTCAGGTCAGCAAGGTCTGTTATTAGCTGTCCCAATGGATCATACTGAGTAGCTAGAACTCAGTCAGTGCTCCTCATTGTTGGAGTGTGCTCCACCTTTGGCTTTTACCTGTAGTCTAGCATATCCGTAGGACACAAGGAAGGCCTTCCATCGGATAGTTATTGTAGTGATTAATACACTGACAAAAAAGTCCTGCACTCTAATATTGTGATGAACCACCTTTACTGCATTCACTATGGTATTATTTCAATAATCTTACACAATATCACAACACAGAGTTATATTAATTTTTGTCTTAGATCTTGTATTGATGATGGGAGAGTTTGATCACTGTGCAAAGTCTTCTCCATCACATCTCAAAGATTCTCAATGGGATTCAGGTCTGGACTCTGGGGTGGCCAATCCACGTATGACAAGCATGCCTCATGCTCCCTAAACCACATTTTCACAATTTGAGCTCAATGAATCCTGACATTGTCATTTTAGAATATGCCCAAACAATCAGGGATGAAAAAAATCCATTGATTCAGTAAATTCAGGTAGTCAGCTGACCTAATACTTGGGACACTAACACTAACCTAACACTGCTGAACCTAGACTTGATCAACTGAACCAACCCCTCATCATAACACTGAACCCACAAGCTTGTACCATAGGCACTAGGCATGATGGGTAATCACTTCATCCACCTTTCTTCTCACCCTGATGCATCCATCACTGTGGAACAGGTTGAATCTGGTCTCATCAGACCACATGACCTTTATCCAATGAAACAGTCAAATTTTGTCTAGGCCTTTTTTCTGATAAGCCCCACTGATAAACAGGTTTCTTCAGGCTATATCACTGTTAAATTCAAATCCTTTGAGTTCTCTCACCATTCTGGATGTGGAAATACTATTACTCTCACTAGTAAACATAGCCAGGAGTTCAACTGTTGATGTTTTATAATTTGAATTTACCAAATGTTTAAGTGTTCTTCAATCATTCAACACTCAAGATTTATTTCTGACCACATTTCTTCTTTGAAGCTGATGGTTCATCACTATTTGTCCATGTAGGAACAATAATTTGAATTTTTTTAGACAAATCTTTTGCACGATCACGGGATACCTACACAGGGGACTTCTGACGGGAGTTAAAAGTTTGAGGTTTATGTTACATTATGAGGTCATGACCGAAAGGACAAGATCACAGATACAAGTGGCCGAAATAAGTTTCCTCTGTAGAGTGGCTGGGCGCACCCTTAGGGATAGGGTGAGGAGCTCAGTCACCAGGGAGGAGCTCGGAGTACAGCCGCTGCTCCTCCACATCGAGAGGGGCCAGCTGAGGTGGCTTGGGCATCTGTTTCGGATGCCTCCTGGACGCCTCCCTGGGGAGGTGTTCCGGGCATGTCCCACTGGGAGGAGGCCTCGGGGAAGACCTAGGACACGCTGGAGAGACTATGTCTCTCAGCTGGCCTGGGAACACCTCGGGATTCCCCCAGAAGAGCTGGAAGAGGAGTCTGGGGAGGAGGTGTCTGGGGAGAGGGAAGTCTGGGCACCCCTGCTTAGACTGTTGCCCCTGCGACCCGGCCCCGGATAAGCGGCAGATAATGGATGGATGAGGTTTATGTTAAATTTAAACAAGGTTAACTTGTTTCCAGCTGAAACATACTAATCACTGCAGTCATTTTCCAGAAGGAAACTCTTACCTGTTTGCTTTGTTCAATCCAGGTGGGGACTTTTTTTTGGCCAGTAAATGTATACACAGCTCATTCTAATGAAAACGTAAAAGTTCACACTTTGACATTATACCCTAAAGGAAACATAAATAGGAACTTTACGTTCCATTTGGGAAATTAGATCCTCCTAAATCCCCCTAAAACTTAAACACCCATTAAAGCTTATTTATCAAATTTAAAACTGTCTTTTGCCTTATATTTACCACATGTAAATGTTACATTTATGGCAAATTATAGCCTTTTCACTACAAGGTCACAGTGTTCTGAAAATTATTTCCAAGGATACAAACTACATTCAGCTATAGCTTATTTATTTATTTTTACTTCATGTTAAGCTAAAAACAGTGGAAATGTATTGAACTGTTGGTTAATTAAATACAGAAACCAGAGGATTAAGTGACAGCAAATATTTCTACCAGCTGTTAGACTGTTGTTGTTGGTGCACAGCAGGCAGTCGGCTTGATCCTCTGGTTCTTAATATTAAACATAGCTGTAATTACATGTCATTTCCAACGTTCATCTGTTATATTTCAATATCAGTGTTACTCAAATTTTACTTAAGAGAAAGGCCTGAAAGAAACTGTGTCTGCACTTTATCTCCACCCATGACTTTTTGCCTCCTGTGATTAACGTAAAACATTTGATCCCTCTACAGCACATGGATTTCACTCTATGATACAATTTTATGTCCATTTTCCATAAGTGCTTTAAAATGTACAATAACCTGGATATTTGCCTGAATTCACAGCAGGTCTGGGGAGACATTAACACACACGAAAACAGACAAACGAGTGATAACATAACCTCTTTGGCAGACATAAGACTAAAAACTACAACAAAAGCACAATTACATATCTGACACTCCTATTTAATGAACAAATTAGACAGTATCTTGTTTTGTGCACATTCTCAGTGAGCATTTTATTTAATTTTATCCATGTGTATTTCAGTGCTGGACAAAAACTTCATCATTACAATTGTTGTGAATGTTCTATGTCTAGATTTCTAGACATGTTTGGCTGTTTGGTGGTTGTCATTTTCTGACAACAAAGAAGAGTTTAAAACCACAAATAACTATCTTTTACATTGGTTTTATCATGTTGAATAAGTCAAGCTGAACTTTGGTGGTGCTTCTTTTCTTTATTAGGACTGGACATTTACTGGTATTCACATCACACAAAATAAAAGGAAATACCCAAAACAAGTACTAAATCAGAAACACAGAGACTACAGGCATTTTTGTATTGTGTCATTGTAATTTTTGTCTTGTTTTTTGTGGTTTCTCCACCTTTCATTCAGAACAAAAAAGTGTCAAATCATAGATGATTAAACATAGAGAATATGGTATAAGTACCACTTCACATGTATTTTTTCCATTGAGTGGCACAATAGATGTACAATAAAGTACAGAAGAGAAAAGTATTCCAGATGATCACTGTGTGGACAGAACACTTTTAGTTGTGCTACAGCACCTTCAGCAGGTTTTCACTCCAGAGGGCCAGTACCAGGCTGAGTTTGTCATCCTGTGTGGACAGTTGGAGCTGGTTGACTGGCAGCTGTTCCCCAAGCTGGAGCTGCCGGAGGGCTGGGATGTGGGACAGGGGGAACTGGAGGCCCTGCACACACATACATATACAGAGTAGTTTTTTAGTTCTACTGAACATATTCAGGCTGCTGCCAATACTCAGTCCATTCATCTAACATCAACACTAACAGTGTGCTGGTTTGTCTCTCTGGCTTCACTTATGTAGCTCTTCGCTCACAGCTGGTTTTGGAAAAGGGACAGAGGTCCTCTAACTCTTTACTGAAATTGTGGAATGCCTCAGTAATTTACCTTAACAGCTGGGCAAAAAGTTATTAAAATAGTTATAATAAGTAATGTTACTCTAAGTTTCCTATTTAAGGGTTTAATTTTTATTTTAGTTTGCAAATGTATATATAGGATAAAAAAGTGATGTGCATTTTGTCCCAGGTGTTTTACACAGTAGAGCTGCACCTATCAAGTATTTGTGTAATCAGTTAAACTATTGATTATTTTCTTTGCTTTGATTCAATTAAATAATTATTTGAACAGGGAAAAAATTGTCAGTGGACAAACAACGTGTCCTTCATTCCAGAACCAGATGACACAACAACCACAAAAAAGTATAGAAGTAAAAGGATATATAAAAAAAATATTTATATAGCCATAACAACAAAGAAAACAGTATAAAAGTATGTATAAAAATATCTATAGATATAAACGACAACAAACAAGTCAAATGACATCTGCCAACAATATGTGCACTATGATCTTCAACACATTTGGATCCAACTTACTAACAACTTCAGATGGAACTAACATACAACTGTGTGTTGATCCTGGCGTCATGTGTGTCACAATAAGCATCCATTTAAAACACAAAAGTGGAACCAATGTTTAGAGGCAGCAAAATTCAGGAAACAAAACTTTGATTCAGGAAAATTGTTAATTGTCAGCTCTACAAATGTATATATAGGAGAAAAAGTGATGTACATTTTGTCACTGGAGTTTTACACTGTATCTGATTTTGGGGTAGCAAGCATCAGGCCAGATGTGATGGAAGTTGTAGCAGTCAATACCTATTCTCATGAAAATATTCCACAGAAAAAGCCACATGCAGTGCAAGTGGGACAATAGTGAATCAACAGCTTACTGTGGACATGTCTTGTTCCTCTTCTTCATCATCACCTGCACCCATCATGTGTCTCTCCCGTTGGTTCTTCAAAGAATGCAAGACCAAAACAACCTGCTCTGTGGCCTCATCCTGTAAATTACACAGACATCTAACACTGTCTCTACATTTAGTCCTTTCTCTTTTATAGCATCAGCAAAGGCACAACTGACGCCATTTCTGAGAGGTGGCTTCATTCAGGATCAATAATGATTATGGCACTTACCATCGTCCTTGGGCTGGGCTCAACTGTTATCAACATGTGGTCTTTAAACTTTAAACAAACAGTATCCGCCAGTGCAGGAACCCTCCCAGCTGTGACACAAACACATGCACAAAACAGAAACATTAAGTGCTATGAATGTCCACATAAAATACAGTCCAGTTCTTTGAACATGTTTTTGAAAGTGGTGAAAAAAAAAAGGAGCTGACATGGTGTAAGCAGGTCCTGGTGGCAGTATGGTGGCAGTCTATTAATAATGAAGTCCCTCTTCATGTGAGTGGAGTGGACTTCCTGTTTTCCTCCATCCATTTCATCAGCAAGACATCTGAGGTAAGAGGCCAGCTTTCTCCTGGTGTCCAGGTCTCCATTGCTGTCCTATAGACATATACAAATCTGCCTTCTTAGTCAGACTAATGATTGGAGTCCTTTATGATAGTCATATATTGATCATTCAGCACATGTTGTGTCCCACAGCTTTAGAAGCACACACACAAGTAACACATCCAAACCAAGTGTTGACCTCTGGGGCTGAAAAGGGAAAGTGTCAAAGTGTCCACATGTTGAGGTGTCCTTGAGCAAGACCCTACGCCCCAAGTGAATTTGTGTGTTTGTGTGCAAATAGGTGAATGCCAGTGTGGAAAAGTCTATTTACAAGTTAACTTCTCCATTCATCAACTGTACAGGGGGTGACTTTTTATATAAGAAATGTGTTTAGATCAGGGGTCTCAAACTCAACTTACCTGGGGGCCGCTGGAGGTACAGTCTGGTCAAGCTGGGCTGCATTAAGTATTGCACAAAAAAAGGGTTTCTTTACTTTACTCGCAGCTAGTAACGTGCAGTTTTTGATGAACTTACCTTCGCTGAACGGCTTTCTGGCCCTTGAAATAATCTCACTCACCATGTAGCTAGCATAATTCTCTTTGTTGCTTTCTTGAATAAATCTTGTTTCCTCAGTAGACATTTTTTGAGATTGGTGACCTGGTTCTTTCTCTCCTCTCCCTGGTATTTTGTAAACTCCTTAGCATGTCTAGTTGAGTAATGATATCAGACAGCGACACATTTTGAGAGAGACATGACTGGACCTGGGTGATGGCAGATACTTTCCGTCCACTTGGTGTCTCTTCGGAATATATTTCAACTAAGTGACTAATATTCATTCTTCCCCAGGTACTTCGCAGTTGGCTAGTTTGACAACCGTTGACAACAAATGCCGCTAGAAGCTGTCACAAGACTATCTATGGTAGCCCATAAGTGATAAAAATAAATAAAAGTGTGGCAAGACGCAGCAAAAAGGTATGTTTGAGAACTACATGTGGGCCGCACTAACACTTAACTTTGATGTCAAGTAGGAGGCCACAAAATATCATCTTGCGGGCTGCAACTGGCCCCTGGGCCACAAGTTTGAGACCCCTGGTTTAGATATTAACAAGCCTAAAACTTACACATAATTAAGGGAGTGGCTGTTGTGATTGACAAGTGAATATCATCTGTCTGCTAAGGAGTTCCAAAAGGAAGAATGTCAGATGATTCTGTTAAGGGGTTTACTGGTACAATACCTGGTGTAATTTAGTTGCAATAGCTGATGTTAGCATGAATTAATATTAGATTGTATAGTTTTGTCCACAGTTATGCTAATGTTAATTAGCCATGGCAGAGGTAATAGGTTTGTTTACACATTTGACAACACTGATATTATTATCAACAAAACTGTGTGTAGTAATCATAAAGTAGGTAAAATCACTTGGTGGTGTTTAAACACTAGTCAGCTGTCTATAAACAAATGAAATCACGAGTGTATGTAAAGTATCTTTCCAGAGTATTTAGTCAATTCCATTAATTTAATGTCCACAAACCTGTTGAAATATCCTACATCTAAAGTCACTCTAACACCTCACAGTGATTTCAGCTCACTGGGACCAGCACTACAGATACTGCTAACCTTTTGTTGAAAGACCGCACATCAGATTTACAGTAAGTATTAGTGACACAATCATCAGCCAATCAAATTTTAATGTTAAATTACAGGACACCCTCTACGCCCAGCAATGTGCTCTGTGATACACCAAACAAGGAACACTCTCACTGTATTCTAAACAATCTTTCTTACCAATAAGAATCTTCTTGGCATGCCCTCTCTTAGGCTCACATCAGTCTTGCTCTTGTTACTGAGTACACTGGGAAATGTATCCAACAGCAAATTTCCCCATGATCTGAGGGAAGGACATGTGAGACAGTATCAAAGAATAAAGGGTGCAAAGATTTACTCCTTTTATCAGAAACATCACAGAAGGAGAAGGAGCCACTTGCACACTAACATGCACAGAATCAACACCAATCTCAGTCAACTCAGGATGCCTTCACACTCAGCTTGTTTGGTCAGGACTTTCACATTTTCTAGTTTTATTCCAACCTTTGGACCATAATTTGGTCCAGATCTCAAACAAAGGAGGTGGTCTGCCCATGATTTTTTAAAAAAAGGAAATTCAGTTGTGTTATTGGTAACCTTGTGTAAAGAGTATTTTTTAGTAATGGGCAGGTGAAGCCTCCTGAAGCACTGAGGATTTCCTTACAATTGGGCCAAAAAAGTTTCAAAGCTTCAAGGCTTCAGTGACAGTGACATCTGGTGGACAACTGAAGCCATAGAAACCTCTCAAGAGCATGGGTGAGGCACTGACACCATTTCAATCTCATGTCAGCAATGACAGTTCAGAAAAGACTGTCGTCATTCATGTGTTTTGTTCACTTATACTAAATAATGATTACATTATCATTTCACATTAAAATAAACTATGCTTGTAAGACTAGGAGTACAATGAAGTTCTTTGTTAAAAGGAGTAAAACATTTGTTTGTTTTTTTTTCAGAAAAAAAAGTCCCTAATATGCAGACACACTCATCTACAATCTGAAACATATTCCAGATTAAACCAAAAACTAAATCTAACTGACAGAATATTAAATGTTGTTAAAATGGGTTAAATGTTGGTTCACGTTCATTTAGAGCTTTAATCTTTATTTAATTAGACTAAAAGTCAATAACAGTATAAGAGATTCTTCCAGCTTTGCGGGTGAACTCATTGAAACATTTTGAATCTATGAAGTGTGAAGTGAAGCAGCGATGACATCTAAAAGCTTTCAACATCATGGCTCATGTGACTGTGGTGTTTTGATAGAAGCTCCGATAGTTTCTGGAATCACTCAACTTCAGGAAGAGGGACACAAACTCTGAAGCCTCTGTATCATTTGCCCATCACTAGTATTATTTATTTTCATCTTTGTTCATTTTTTTCCTCTTATTTTTGTTAATGTTTTTACCTTGGGAGGCTAGAATTATTAATCAAACCTTTGTTTCATATTTTCTGAATATGCTTGTGTTCTTTTACTTTTTTGACCAGTCTGCAAACAGTGTTGGGCAAATTACTTTTAAAAAGTATTTAGTAATAGTTAATAGTTACTTTCCCAAAAAAGTAACTGAATTAGTAACAGAATTACTCCTTCAAGAATGTAATTGGTTACCAGGGAAAGTAATTATTGCATTACTTTTTTGAAACATTTTCAAATATGTAAAAGAAAACTGATTTGAGCGTGTTTGATGGTTGCAGCTGCATAGTCGAACAGCATAGACAGGTACTGCATTGAACTTCATATTTATTGGAGTGTGAACAAAATCAATAAAGCATTTTCATCCTTTGTGGGTTCTACTGCCTCTCCTTCTTATCCTTTGGCAAATTTGAGTTCGGGAAGACAAGTGATCAAACTTTTTCTGTCTGGAGGCTCTTCTGTCTGATATTAGTTCTGTCTTATAGAACACTCCTTCGGACGGAACCGATATTCCCACTAAACGGAGCTTCTAGACCATGACTTTGGTGAGGCTGGGGTCCACCAGGGCCTGGCTTTTCCACCACATAAGGGGATCTGCATTTATAGAAGAAGATGCTCCTCTAGTAATCCAGCCCCTCCACTTTTTTCAGTCCCTCCCCGATACAGCGGTAAATGTCTTCAGTCCAGTCAGTCCGACTCACTGATAACTCTTCCCCTAAGTTATCTGCGCATAAAGCTGCGTTCAAGTGAATGGGGTGTGCTGCGGACAACTCAGACTCGGAGATGTCATTAGTTGTTCACGTGAAGGCAGCGTGGACACCTCAGACTCATGGGCACACAGGTGAACCATGAAGGCAGTGTGGGCAATCTGAATGTAAGAACAGCTCGCAAATGAATCGGTTCTTATCATTCACTTAAAAGAGCCGTTCAAAAGACTCTACTCATCTGCGAACGTCACACCTCCAGTGCCTGGCTGAGCGAGCCAGAACGGATAACAGCTGTTAGATATCAGTGCATAGTAATGCACTACATTTCACTGCCGGTAATGGTAACAAAGTTGTAACATTTCAAATAGTAATTAATTATATTACCCATTACTAAAAAACCATAATGGTGTTAGTAACACCGTTATTTTTAACGTCATTATTCCCAACACTGCCTGCAAAGGAACATGACATGTACCCAGCACAAACTAGGAGTAAACACATACGTTCTCTGGTAGGTGCTGAGAGTCAGGTGGGTGGAGTGGTTGACTCCTGCTGGAGTGTTGGCCTGATGGATGGTTCCTCTGGGGAAATAAAGAAGATCTCCTGCCTGTGGATAAACACAATAACATACAATGGGCTTTTTTGGAACTGCTACTCTGAGAAGAATAGCAGTACAGCTTCATCATATTCAACAACAGACACTTGTATAGTTTACGAAACACACTGTTCATGCCAATGGCGGGCCGTCAGGGCCAGCAAGGCCTTCTCTACTGGTGTAAACACCATCAGAAACACTGACCTACATTAACAACTTAAATTGTAATTTTTTTTTCCATGAAATTGTATTTATTCCCAATAGACAATTTTCTTCATTTCTTAGCATTTCTCTTGGTTGCACTACTTCCAGTACATGTATGTAGATGTAAGATCAGATTTCAGTCTCTATGTGCTGCCAGGGTTAATTTAATCTGCCCTCTGCCTTCAAAATGAGTAGTGAAGGCCCCATGTAACTTTAACTGTGTAGCACTGGGACTGTTTCTGTAACCAATCAGATTTTAATTTTGCCTTACAGGGCCAGCTAGCTGGACCACAATGTCGTCAGCATTTATTCTTCCTCTAATTGGATGGTAAGAGCAAAACTATTATTTGATATAGTTTTGGCAATATTCTTTTTAATTCATGCCAATAAAGCTCATTAAACTGAATTGAACTATTAATACATTTGAGGTAGAATTTTTATGTCCACAATGGCTGATGGAGGAGAGGAAAATTATTTGGTCCTGGACATACTTAAAAATCCAGTTTCAAAGCAGACTTTCCAGAAAAGCCAGACATCATGAGGAGGTCAGCCAACCCTGACACTAGCTAGCTGGTTGAACAGACATTCTCTGCCCTAAAGAGAATAAAAACTTATGGCAGGAATAGGACTGGACAGGAGACTCACAGCCTTGTCCTCCATGGCCAAAGAAAGGGACTTACTGATGGAACTGAAATGCACAGATCACCTCTATGACAGAATCACTTGAAGTTTTCCTGTGCAAACAAAGGAGGTTGGATTTTGTATGTAAATAATGAGCATCTCTGGTGAGTAAAACAGGATGTTTTTTATTTAAATTTTGTATTATTTTGTCATGTTATTAGATAAATATTGATTCTGAACTGCTCCAGTTGATGTACATGGTACAGTTGTAGTGTAGAGGTTTGGAGTTGTCTTAGCTGTGTTTCTTACTTTAGTAATAATGGTATTCACACTCAATACACCAAATGTCTCGCTCTGTAATGCCAAGCCTTGTTATTTTGCTTTTTTATGTATTGATGGGTTCTATAATTGGGATGTCATAGTGATGGTATTAAGTGAAGTGAGTCCCCATTGAAGGCCCAGGTACCAAATGCAAGGTCTGCCACTGATCTATGCTAGTTTGCTGTGTAATGTATTACAGGGCTGCAACTACTGACTATTTCAATAGTCGACTGGTCATTGACTACTATAATGACTAGTCAGGTCATGAACTGCAAAAAAAGGCTCTTATTTATTTTATTGCAGCAATAAAATATATTTTCTTTCCTTTAACAACAACATTTGGTGCACAACAATTCAAATGCATAATAAAGTTTGTTAAAAAAGCAGCTAAATACTCAACAACTGCAATCAATAAAATAAATATTTTTTCCTTAAACAAAAGTGTATGACATTACTAACAACCTGTTAACTACTAAATTACTCACTGACTGATTTTGCCATCAACTGGTAACTACTCAACTAGTGGTTAACCTAATGTATTAATTGATTAGTGAAGTGGCTAAGAATTGTCTGTGGTTAATCATTCAAATTGTGTCAAGTAGCAATACTAAAGAGATGCAGTTGTTAATACCATGATGTTATGCTGCTCTTTTTGTTTTTCTTTAACATTTTACTTTTGTACTATTACATTTATGAATGAATGAATGAATGAATGAAACTTTACTGTCATTTGACATGTCACAGCAGAATGAAACATTCAGCATGTCACAGCAAACATGATTATGCACAGTTTCTCCCAAAAACCTGTGCAGCCACTGCCATACTATGGCACCGCCATCAATTTCATCATTTACCTCTTAAATGTAATATTGAGAAAGAATAAAACAAACCTAAGTCACTTAGCAGTTGCTCACCAAGTCCGAGTAGCTAAAAAGTGACTTTTTTTCTTCTCAAAAAAATTAGACAACCATCTTTATCTAGAGGCAACAGCAACAAATACAGCTAATATTGTTTTCTGATGTGTCAGAAGGCTGTACCTTTAGTAGGATACTGTGGGTTGGACTGCCGATCTTATCCTCTGATTCCACACTGTACTCTGCTGCTAATGGAACTGTAGGGTTGTACAGACGCCATTGTTTCTGTCCCTCCAGTTGAAGAATAAATACCTGAGCAACAACATAATCTCTATTAGAAAACAAACAATGGATTCTACATATATGCCCCGGTAGAGGGAGTGGTAGAGGGAGTGTTTTGCAACCATAAGGATGTTATCTGAGAAACATGAACTGATTCAGTGGTGTGAAGTTAGCCTGGTATTTATAGACTAAGTCACAAATGAGATATGGCTATCAGTACATCATTCAAAAGTGGCAACAGTATACACTTTGTTTTCTCCAGCAGAAATGCAAAAGTACTACTTAGCTCTATGCACACAGGTGCAAGTATCATACAATAATAGGCCTACTCAACACCCAGTTGCAAGTAGCATAAGTATTTGTACTTTTTTACTTCCAAATTCAATTCAGTTCAGTTCAATTCAATTCAATTCAACTTTATTTGTAGAGCCCTATATCACAACAAGGTTGTCTCACAGGGCTTTACAGAATTAGTTGGATAGAAACAAACAATAGACAAATAAACAGCAGATGTACAGGCTGTGGAATACATAGAAAGAGGAAAAAGAAATAAGGAAAATCATTTATTGTACCTCAACATCATCATAATGAGCTGGAAGGCCCTGAGACTCCTCTGGTGTGATGTAGACATTAGAACCCACTAAAGCACCAAAGAAACACTCCAATTTCTCCTGGATTCTCCACAATTCATCCTACAAAACACACAAGAAAAACTGTATGACAGCTGAATCCAACTGACAGGGTCAGATCTGAGACAAACCATTCAAATATTAACACTTCATATATTAGTGGACACCTAACCCCCCCACCCCATGGAGCTTCAATGTGCTGCTATTAAACCAATCTAATACCCCCGTCAACCTGTCAAGTAGTCCTTTAACTTTAATCAAAACTGAAAGTAGGAAGTGTCCCTGAAGTCTAAATTCAGGACTACTATTACTACTACTCTTCCTCTTTATTTATTATGCATACACACACGTATAAGTATATTGGACATGTGTAAATAATACGTATGTACAGAATAAGTAATATAAATAGCAGATTGTCTTTTATTTATATTTCCTGTTTCACTCTTGAATGTTTCTGCACTTTGTCTTTTTGCTGCTGTAAACACTGCAGTTTCCTTATGGTGGGATCAGTAAAGTCATATATAATCGAATTAAATCAAATCGAATCAAATCTTATCTTATCCTCCACACACTAATAAGGCAGGACAGTCTGGTCACTGTCTTGGGAAGTAGTAATAATGTAGATTATTTTATTACAATAGCAGCTCTGACCTGAGGCATGGAGTCCATGGGACCACTGAAGGTGTGTTGTTGTTTCTGACACTAAGATGTTTGCAATAGCTCTATTAAGAACTCTGAGTTGTGAGGTGTCATTGTCATTGCAAAGATGCAGAGTTTCTTGTTAAGATTTTAAAAAGAATATTCACCATTCACAGTTAAATCATCCAGAAAACCTGCAGAAAAATTTGATGGTTGTACCTTGGCTACTTTTTGTAAGACATATTTAAAATTCAATTCAGTTCAGTTTTATTTGTAAAATATTACTAATAATACATGATTATGTCAAGGCACTTCACAAATTCAGGTCAAGAGAGGACACCTAATAAAACCTCTAAGAGTCAAGATCATGGAACATATTAAACTCTGGCTGTCTTGGCCAGGACACTCTTGCAAAAGAGATTTTTAATCTCAACAAGTTTTTTCCTGGTTAAATAAAGGTGAAACAAACACTTATATGTTTCAATCACTCTTTTTTGCCCTATGGCATGACAAGTTTTATGGTGACTGGAGGAAGAAGGGCTTGGTCTCACTTGAAAACTTGTCCACTGATGGTGAATTTGCATCATTCAGTCAACTAAAGAGACAATATAACCTGTCCAATTCTCACTTTTTTGGTATTTACAGGTCAGACATTACATTGTCTCAAAAATCTCAAATTACAAAAATCTTCCTATGGAGCATGAAATCTAGGATGTACTGAAATGCCCTTCCTCTTCCAGACATCTCATCTCAAAATTTGATGAATATATTGAAGCAGTTAGTGTGAAAATAAGAGATAGTTAGAAAGAAGAGATAGGCATTGAATTAACTGAATCTATGTGGGACAAGTGTTTGTCTAAGATTCACTCCTGTTCTATAAACTGTAGGCATCAGTTGATTCAATTTAAGACTGTCCACCGTCTCCACTTCTCCAAAGTCAGGCTGAACAAGATTTATCGGTCTCCCCAAGGTGTGACAAGTGTAAAACATTAGAAGGTACCTTGTGTCATTCCTTTTGGTTCTATTCCTCATTGACAGGTTTCTGATCTAAAATATTTGACTGGTTCTCCAGGGCCTATAAAAGGTCTCTACAGCTTGAACCAGGACTTGCTATTTTTGGCTGTTCTTAGACAGTCGGGATTATATCTGTAATACTACAGCGTCCACTGGAACTTGTACTGATAATCACCTAGAGGCTGATATTAAAAGAATGGAAGTCTACAATCCTCCTTCTTTTCAAATGTGGGTCAATGCTATGTTGTCACTGATACAGATGGAAAAAGTCAGGTTTTTGAGGAAATGTTCTGTGAACACTTTTTCAAGTGCTTGGACTCTGTTTCTTGTATACTTGGAGGAAGTTAGATTGGACTAAGGATTACATCTGTAAACCAATAACTGTCCTCTGCCTCTGTCCCTCTTTCTTTAAGTAAGGGCTGGGTAGTTAATTAATTAATTCATTATTACACACATCTGAGCCTTTGTTTCTGTTTTTGTGTTTTAAAATTACTGAAAACTGCTAAATAAAATATTAAAAAATAAATAAAAGGTAAAAAGAAAAAAACAAAAAAAACCCCAAAAAACTGGACTTAGTACTGAAAAGAAAAGAATGCAGTGCAGTGGCCAGTTCTAGTTACAGCTTCAGCTATTGTTTATTTTTGTAACTAATTAATATATTGATTATTTTCTTTGATTTGATTAAATGATTACATGAATAGGTGAAAAAAATAGTAAATGTGAAACAGACATGTCTGAAAATGACAAACAAGTTGTCCTTGTCCAGGTGAAACAACAACCACAAAAAGTATGAAACAAAAAGCATATACAACAATATATCTATATAGAAATTAGATTAAATTTAGGGGCGGCTGTGGCTCAGCTGGTAGAGCGGGTCGTCCAATGACTGAAGGGTCAGCAGTTCGAGTCCTGGCTCCGACTGTCCACATGTCGAAGTGTCCTCGGGCAAAGCACTGAACCCTAAATTGCTTCCAGTGGGTCTGGAAGCACCTTGCATGGGAGCTGCCGCCCACTGGTGTATGAATGTGTGTGTGAATGGGTGAATGTGAAGCTCTGTAAAGCGCTTTGAGCACCATGAAGGTGGAAAAGCGCTATAGAAGTGCAGTCCATTTAAATACCAACAATAACAACAGTATAAAAGTACATATAAAATATCTATAGATATAAACAACAAACAAGTCAAATATGAGCTACAATGTGCACTACAGTCTTCAACACACTTGTATTTGACTAACTTATTAACAACTCAAGATGGAACTAACATACAACTTTGTGATGATCCTGGCATCATGTGCGTCACAGTAAGTGAAACACAACAGTGGAACCAATGTTTAGTGGCAGCAAAATTAAGAGAAAAAAGCTTCAATTCAGAAAAATTTAAATTGAATAACTTCTTTTACTTGATTCGACTTGATTAACTGATTAATCATTTCAGTAACACTGATGATCTCTTAAATGTAAGAGGTGACAAACCTCCGTCCTCTCACCTTGAACCTCTGTGGCTGGTGGAACTGGATGGTGGCTTTATCCTGAACCAAGTTCTTGCGGAGAACAGTGCTCTTAACCTTCCCCTCCTTGTTGAGAACTTTTTTCTTGCCACTGACACAGCGAACAACATTGATGTCCCTGTAGTATTCCAGACCCTGAGAGCAAAGGCTCTGCAAATCTGAAACCTGGAACAGAGACTGGTAATAGGAGGCCATCTGAGGGTCCGTCCTCTGCAGGTGGAGGGGCTTCTTCTCCCAGTACTCCCTGAAAAACTCCTCTGTCCTCATCGGCAGGATCAGGCTCTCAAATAAAGAGGCTGGACTGTCAAAGCACAGAGGGGAGTCGGCCCGGCTCTGTTTGGGATGAAGCTGCTCTTCATCACTGCCTGGCCTTTTCATAGCAGCTCCTTTGCTTTTCTTTGGCATTGCAATCTAAGAGGAAGATAAGCAAATAAATATTCAGAATGCTCACTTGAAAAAGCGGTCTCAAACGAGGGGGTGGTATTTAAACATTAAAACATTTGCATAAGCAATTGTCACTTTCACTTTTTTTCACAAAGGTGAGACTACTGGACTAGACTACTTTAACTTCCATTACATCTGACCAAAGGCTTTTTGCCCCAAATCAGTTAATCAGAAACAAAATGCACATCACTTTTTTTTATCCATTACATAAATTTGCAAATCTACAGACATGAAATGATTTAGTAGGAAACTGTTAGAGTAACATTCGTTATAATACCTATTATAATAACCTTTGGTCCAGCTGTTCTGGTAAATTACTGAGGCATTCCACTATTTCAATTAAGAATTAGAGGACCCTTGTCCCTTTGTAATCGAATAATGGTTTCATTGATTCGAGTCGATTAATTATTTCAGCTCTAGTCCAACGTGTTTGTTTAGAAGCACTTTATGGCCGTATTCAACATGGAGCTGTTCACAAACAGTCGAACTCCTTCAGTGGATCTACTGCCAATCTGGAACGAATTACACTTCTCTACTTCCTCTCATAGACTTTATATATAACGCGACCTTGTGGTGTGTTAACGAAATCCAAGACAGCTCTCTATAGCAATTTCTACGTCCTTATAAGTGTGATAGACAGCACATGTACTGAGCCTGCAGGACCCCACAGGGCTGATCCTGGATCAGTTTCAGTGCAGAGTCTGCACCGTAGTGACATTACTGTTATACACGACACTACGTCATTTATAAAACAATATTGACGTCCAGCCTTATGTTAAAAGACAGATCGACAGACGCTAACCCACCTCCGATAGACTGTCTAAGATGAGTTTTCCCAGCAACACGTGAAGTGAGTAGTGTCCTGTAAATAGGTCCGACTGGAAACACGTCCTAGGTTGGTTTCGTCTGTTTAGAAATAATCAAATTGTTATTCAAATAACAAAGAAAACTTAGAAATAAAAATCTCAACAAAAAAGTGACATAACTCTGTAAAATCAATTTAATTCAATTTTATTTGTAGAGCCCTATATCACAACAAGGTTGTCTCACAGGGCTTTACAGAGTTAGTTGAATAATCACTAATCAAATGACAAAGAAAGAAAGGGTTATCATATTGTGATTGTAATTTTTGTTATTTAAAAAAGGAGGTAAAAAAGTGTATCTTTTGAAGCCACATTTTTACTTTTATTTTTGTTTATTTGTTAATTTTGAGAATAAATAAATAAAGTCTCCACACACAAATGGAGAAAATAATTTAAGTTCCCTTTATTTATTTATTTATTTATTTATTTATTTATTTATTTATTTTCTCTCTCTCTCTCTCTCTCTCTCTCTCTCTCTCTCTCTCTCTCTCTCTTCACCCAGACATTAACCTCTTGAGACCCAGCAATGCATTTATTTCCCTCTGTAGTGGACAAGTTTTGCAGCAATACTTTTACTTTCCTGGGTCTCAGGAGGTTAATAAAAAGGCCTGAATGGGTTAATCAGGCAGTAACACACAAACTCACCGCACACAACTGTGGACCTGGTTAACATGACCCAGAAATTCTGCAAATCAGACAAAAAGATAAGTGGGAATAAAAATACAGCAAGTGGTTTAAAAAAAAAAAAAAAAAAGCCAAAACATGCTTCATTTGGAAAACATGAAGTGTCTCTGAGAAGTTTTTTATTTCATAAAGCAGAAAAATCTGATTGGTGCTCAAATTTACAGTCAAAACAGTAAAATATAGAAGAGCACAGGACCTTGCATCAACATGTGTATCCTGAAACTTCTCAATGAGTTTTTAGTGTGGTCCCAAAATGTAATCACAGGAAGTTAATCTATAACAGTTCAGAGGATCATGACTGGACCATGACTGAATCATATCTGGGTCTCAAAGGAATTTCTACTAAGGGCTCAGTCTTTACAAGGACAGGTTGTAGAGGATTCACTCACACACTTATTGTGGTTTAGTTTAAAAGTTTTAGTTGGATGTACAACATAGATGACATATCTGCACAGAAAGCATGCATTAATTCTTGTCCTGTTAACTCCTGTACTAGAAATAAAAATTGGTTTCTTTATTGTTATTTTGATTGAGATGTTTTAATTGAAGTTTTCTCAATCTAATTCAAGTGCAGTGCTGAATGGTCCTTACAGAAATCTGAAGTAAGCATGGGTGTATATCAATCACAGCTAGCACCATAGAAAAAATCTTTATTGTTATTAAATATTATATATATTGTACATTGTTTACAAAAATATCCTTGCACTGGATATAATAATCTGGACTATGAGGTGAGTGAAAAAGAGGAGAAATGAGAAATAAATTAGACAAAATATAGAATAAATTGTGGGACATGCTACCAGTGAATGGTATACTCATATTCAGAGAGAATTTGTGTGAAATATCAAACAGACATTGTTGATCATTTGATCAACAATATAATATAATATAATATAATATAATATAGGTGACACGGTGGGACCCTAGTGAGGATAAAGTGGGTTCAGAAAATGAATGAATGAATGATAACATAATATAATTAAAATGGACAAAATAAGGAAAGTAATGAACAAAATCCTCAACAAATACAAATTAATAAAATGTCTGACACATTAAAAAAAAGCAAAATGATCTGAAGCTTTTTGCAAATCAGTGTCTCACATCTTTTACACTGAATAATATCTGACACGTGGATGTAAACCTGATTTTAATCTCTTGGCTGTCCATCTCATGACCTCTTCTGCGTATAACAGCAATAGGGGGCGCTGCAGGGTCTGATGATCGATGGAAGCACCAGGAAACTGGTACATGAAAAAAGAAGCGGAACGACAGTGAAGTAAAAAATAGCCGGGAGACAGTTTTCATTGACGGACCGTAGTAGCTCCTATGACAGCTAGCTGACAAAAACATCAAGGTAAACTGATTTTTATAGTAAATGTGTCATATTTTATTGTAGTGTCTACATTTTGTGGTAATTTTCGGGTATAATTAGTATTCAACCACCACCTAGACAACCACACTCAAACAGTTAATGAATATTATCACATATGTAACTAAAAAAAAAAACAACTGAGGCTAAAAAGTACTAACAGATTTGTAAACGCTGGTATTCAACGCAAAAATGAAATCAAGTAAAAATGAATTTCCATCGTATATCCTGCTTACTTGGGCACACAGGTTTGTTTGAAAATGGTAACGCTAGTTCCCGAACTTTTCAAACGAAACTTACGTGTAAAAATGATTCCAATTAATGTATTATTATAATTTATTATTTTATCAAAGTAAGCTCGCAAATGCTATACTTAAGAGGGATGTTCTTCAGTCTAAATAAGGTGGAGGTGCTACTTTAAATACTTTTCAAAGGTATATTATATGCGATGTAATTATTACATGTTGACAAATCAATTACAGTCACGGTTAAACATATGGTGCCGGATTTATTAAACACTTAACCAGCAGATATGTGA
>JAPQRP010000007.1:1375738-1389963 GCA_037367295.1 Apogon hyalosoma | reverse complement strand
CATGACCTTTGACCTTGAGTGACCTTGAAAGGTCAAAATCAAGGTCACATGATTTTAAATGGTCGTAACTCCAAAAACAGTGGTGATAAGTACTCAGTTACTATTGTTGACGGATAGGAAATTACATGTAGGCTCTAAAATGGCATCATGACCTTTGACCTTGCGCGACCTTGAAAGGTCAAACCCATAGTCTCATGTTTTGAGAGGGAGATGTCCATTAAGAGCTAAAATGTTTACGAGGGGCGGGGTTTGTTGTGCCTGGCACCACTTGTTGATATATTATTTTACTTTTGTACTTTTTGTGGTTGTTTCAGCTAGTTCTGGGATAAAGGCCAAGTTGTTTGTCATTTTCAGATGTGTATATTTCACATTTTTACTTTTTTTTGCCTATTCAATTAATTGTTTATAGAATCAAAGAAAATAATTGATAGATTAATTGCAGCTGTAGTGGTTACTGACTGCATATGCATTACCAAACCAACTTACCATATATCCATATATAAGTGTATGTGAACGAGGTGGAGAAGGGATGAGTGAACTAGAACAGAAAAGATATTTTTCAGGGTTGAAATGATATTCCGCTGAATTGCACAGGGCCCACTCCTCAGGTATCGCTTTCCAAAGTCTGGCTAAAGTTATTAAATCAAATCCATATGATGTACAGATAGTTGCAATGGTTTTTAACATCTGGTTCTTGTTCTAATCTTGGTTTAACTCTTAATTTCAGAATGTTCCTCCTGCACTCTACACAGATCCTAATGAGATTGCCCAGTACTTAACCCTGAAGCTGACAGAGTGTGAGAAACTGGAGCTTCCTGTGATGCAGCCTCAGACAGATGTTAAAGTGACATGTATACAGTAAAGTCCACCTTAACATGTTGCATGACAGAAAAGAGAAAATAGTAGTCTTAAAGCACATTCTTAATGTTCAATTAACAACCACTGGTACAGTATGTATGTGTACAGGGATGGTTTTTATATGTAAATACTCTGTGTTCTTCAGACTCTACAGCCAGGCTACATGGCAATATTTGAACAAATCACAGAGGTTTTCAGTATGTTCACAGTGTAACTGTACCTGCTGAAATGTCACAGAAACATAACTACAGTTAAACACTTCTGGTCACATATTTAAACTGTTTTTGTTTCTTTTTTTAATACTGTCAAGCTGATCAGTCTCTGACATGAAATGTGCTAGAATAGCTGTCTGTATGCCTCTAAGATATGTCAGTCATGTGTTTGTATAAAGCTGTGTTTTGTAATTATTCAAGAATTTCTCATCAACTCTTGAATCTCATCAACTCACGGAAAGTTGTTTTCAATTTTAAGTCTGACTCTTCGTGGATATGTAAATATATCTAACATATGGCCAAATAAATTTTGTTTAAATACTGCTTATGCATAATTGTCTTTACTTTTACTTTGGTCTATTGAAATTTGTCTCTTTAAGTGTATCAATAATCACTTATAATTTAGATTCAGACTTTTTGTCGTAAGAGTAGGCAAATATAGTTTCTAGATAGTTTCTCCAAGAAACTCACGAGGTCTCTGCAAGGATATTGTCCAAAGGACCTGCACATTCATACAATGATAATGGTTCATGGTGAACGAAATAAAATAACTTTACATGATATGAGATCTTTAATAATAAAAAAGTGGTTTTGTAAATCTTGATGTTAGTCATTGTTTGCATCTATCCTTTTCCTCACAAGTCCTGGAAAACTAAAAACACACAAAAAAAACTAATGTTAACCAGGAACACTTTTGCTTCATCATTGTGGGAGGAAAAAATCACTTGCGTCTTGTTTTAGGGTCCTACAAGCCAAGTGATGTGTTGAATTTTTAGAAATGCATGGAGGTTGAGTTTGGTGACCCAAAAATAATCATTTTGAAGAACTAAAAAAAAGAGAATAAACACAGTAGATAAAACATATCTACAGGAGCCAGTTAATGGAGATGAAGAGTTCTGATAGAGGAAGTCAAGTGACAGACAGTACCCCAGGTAGAAACGAACAATGTCATGAGAACAGTCTATAAATAAAGGTAACGAAAAAAAACATATCAAATACACAACAATATGGCGCACTCAACTGTCCAATGGTCTGTCGGCATTCCTGACAGCTGACCAATCACAGAGCTCGCTTCAGACTGGTAACTATTCAACATGGAGACTACAGTTGACAAGCTAGAGGCGATGGTGAGTGCACTACGAAACTGTTTTATTTCACGAAATTACACCTCGAATGAAACTAGAGACAGACTAGATCATAGGGAACCG
Organism: Apogon hyalosoma; assembly: GCA_037367295.1. Classification (NCBI taxonomy): domain Eukaryota; kingdom Metazoa; phylum Chordata; class Actinopteri; order Kurtiformes; family Apogonidae; genus Apogon; species Apogon hyalosoma. Next base: position 1,387,685 of record JAPQRP010000007.1, on the reverse strand, counting down.
AATGGTTATTGATGAAACATGTAGAATTCCATATTAACAGCCGTGTCACGGTTATCGCTTTGTTTTGGTGGAAAATCAACAGTTCAAACTCTTGCGCCATAAAACAGGCCCGTCTGGAACATCACCACCCCCAGCGACAAACCGAATACAAGCCTGCCTTCGCCTGCATCTCCAGTTCATTCGCGTACGTTACGAAGCGGTGTCTATCTGCAGATTTCACAGGACAACCATACCGACACAGCTATCCTCCGAACGCAGTACGGTTTACGTAACAGTGAAGCAGTTTGACGACACAGCATGAGGATTAAACTTAAATAATGGAACAAGGCATCATTTCATTCTAAGATACTGCAAAATGAAATTAAAATCAGCGAAGACGATTCTGAAGTCACAGCAGACACCCTCTGTTTCAGTCCAGTTAATCAAGTAATCCCAAGTAATCTGTTGAACAGAGCCCTAAGTCCTTTCTGAAAGGACCATGTTTAAAGTTTAACCCATAAAGACCCAGTGCTACTTTTTTGGCAGTTCCCAAATTATTTGTTTCTCTCTATTTAATATTTCTTAAGCGATTTATCACAGTTTATTACCTGATCTTTTGTATTTTTCGTGTAAATCAGGTATTTTCCTACATTTAATTTACTAATCGTGTGGATGTTCATAAAATCTCAGAGTAAATTCAAAGGTTATATCAAAAGAGAGAAAACTGAAGAAAAAGTGAATTTCAGCAACGATATCAATAACTGAGTGTAAAATCAAGTGGCTCCATCTACTGTCATTTATCAAACTCCATGGGTTTTACTGGTGAATCAGTGTAGTAGAAGATGACATTGTTTCCATGTTCACTGTGGAGCCTCTGAACGTCCAAATGGGTCATATCTGATGACCATGAAAAGATGACAAACTGCATTTTACACCAATTATGTGCATGTATTGCATGATCAACAGGTATTAAACATTTTAGATCAGTAGATGGTTTTGTTTGGGTCTTTAAGGGTTAAACTGTAATCATACACAGAACATGACTATCCATGTAAACATCATATTTAAAGCGGCGTATGACTTTTGTCTCCAATTTTTCATCAGATCTGTAAAACCCGCGTCATAGCCTTGATATCATGAATCTGTAAGCCTTTCCATGATTATTCACCTGAATCTCTTCCCTCACGGTGAACAATTTCGAAATGTACTCCGCCATAAACAATCCATTTGTTTACAAACAGAGCTGGTAGGTCACTCGGGCATTTTTGGAAATTTGTTGCGATATGCATTGTGGGAAGCGGAGCTACATGCAGCCACAGTAGCAAGAAGCAATGAAGCCATTTCCATGTTTGTTGCTGCTGCGGCCATAATGCGGCTGCGTGGAGCTCCACTTCCCACAATGCAGTCACAACAAATTTCTGAAAATGCCTGAGTGGCCTACCGAATCTTTTTTTAAACAAAAGGATTGTTCATGGCGGAGTACACTTAGAAATTCTTCACCGTGAGGGGAGAGATTCAGTTAAGTAATCACAGAAAGGCTTACAGATTCGTGATACTCAGGCTATGATGTGGGTTTTACAGATTTGATTAAAAATTGGTGATGAAAGTCATACACAACTTTAAATGAGTGCTCATGCTATCCATCCACTGTCCTGAATGAAAAATGCACAACTTTATATTTAGTTGTTAATTTACATGTAATGTATGGGTACACCAAGGCCAAAAACAACAGTGAAAGCCAAGATGTATAAATAATAATAATAATTTAAAAAAGGCAAAATGCAAACACAGCACAGGATAACCAAGTTGTGATGGATGTAAATGGAAGTGCCATAATTATAACTATAAACATTGACTTAGAATGGAAAGGGCAGATAGATTTCTGACCCATTTACTGGACTGCAAACAGGGAAAAAAATCCCATTAACATTTATGGGCAGTAGATATTACACACAGATAGATGGGATGCAGATATATATAGAGGCAGATGAAGGATTACCCATCATGCCTAGTGCCAACAGTACAGCTCTGTGCAGGCAGTGTTATGATGTGGGGTTGCTGCAACTGGTCTAGGTTCAGCAACATTATGTGTTTAAAAACAATGATAAAAGTAAATGTGATATTGCATAAGCTTTTTGAAATTATGTCACAATGAAAGCTAAAGGTGGTCCAATGAAAAATAAGTGCAAGACTGCTTTTTCTTTCAGCCAGTTATGATAGTTTGTGTCTCTTTAGGTTCCATTAACAAGAGTTGGGGAATATGATCTTAAATATGAATACATAATTCTATTAATAATTATCACAAGAAAGTAAGGAGATTTGGTGGTTTAAGCCTAGTTTTTATGGTGTCACAATTCTTTACTTGAATTACATCAATCCAAGTTCTTAAGATGAAAATTATGAAAATGATTTATGATTTAAATAGAAGAATAGTTAAATAAAACGATGAAACATTTTAGTGTTTTAGCTAAGAATGTAAGCTAAAAAAAATGCTTAAGGCAAAAAAACCAAAACAAATACAGACACAATACAAATACAATTAATAATACTATCATGACATAAATTACAGCTACTGATCTCCAAGACACATTATCACAATGTAATATAAAAATGTGTACCACAACATGATAAACAGTGAAATATAGATCCAAGCAAAGAACCTACAGTAGAACCTTGAGTTGACGCTGTTGGCAGGTGCTCTGACTTCTTTGCACTACTGTATCAGACAGCGAGCAGTGCAATAGTATTGTCAAAGCATCTGAAAACTGCACAAGCAGCTACTTATTATTTTTATATTTCTACAACAAATCAAGTATATATGCTTGTTGTGTATAGTTTATCCATATACACTGAATATGTATGCGTTTACTAAACTTGTCACAGTTAATACATAAGTTAATTGCAGTTATTTGAGATAGTTGTAACTGAGGTCAGTGGAGAGCTAGTGCTGCATGTTTGGTCAGATAGTTTCCATATTAAGTAACTTTTAACTCTAAATGTAGGAGCCATGAATGAATTTAGATGTCTTTTGTTGGGGTATGATGGTTTAAATATTGGGGTTTGTTATCACTAGACTAAATATTTGACTGTTTTAGTGTTTTTGGTGGGAGTATCAGTAGTAAACTCAATTAGAAATCCTGCTCTGTTATAGTTAAAGGAAGTGCTGTGTGAATGTGTTTCCTGTTCATCTAATACTGGATGTCTTGCAGTTTCAGAAGTCTGAAGCAGACCTGGAATACATTGAGAAACGGCTGAAACTTGACTTCATCAGTAAAGTTGCAGAGAATGGATGTCCTGAGGTGATACTGGAGCTTCCATAGCTCTTTAAACTATGTTCTTAAATGCTGCTAAAATAGAATCAGTTGTACACTGTCTGTGGTCTTGTGTATTTTCTATTAAAGTAACATAGTCTGCCTACATATGCCTTGGAATAAAACATGTTTAATGCAGGACAAACTGGTGGGTTTTGTCAGTGTATTTTCTACTTTTACCTTAACTTGGACCAGTGACAGATGTGTTCTATCACTACAGCCTTGTTTTGTGATACATGACAGCAGGAAAATATGTGGGGACATAACTGTATTTACTTTGATATTGATGTCCGCATAGTCTAATGATGGACAATGTGTTTGCAGGAAAACCCAGCAGAAATCCTGGAAAACCTCATGGCTATCAAGGCCAAACATGCAGCGCTGTGTTGTCAGGTGAAGGAGTTAGCAGCAGCGCAGAAAGAGTCCATGGACTCTATCAGAAACCATCTCAACAGCACCATGGAACTGATCAAACACTTTCAGCAGACGACGGATGTGGAGGTGATTGCACAAACATGACCTGTGTCCCCACAGAGAAAGAAAAGTGTGATTTGTACTCCTGAAGTTGTGGCAATGATTTGTAATCTGTTTAATGTTTAAAAGGATCCCCATTTGCTGCCACCAAGGTGACAAGCTAATTTTCCTGGAGTCCAGTATGTGCTGTGTGCAGTTTGAATGTATATAGTTTAATATTCTCCTGAGACCCAATGCATTTTTGTCCCCATTTAGTGGACAAGATTTTCACAGCTTTACTTAAAAAAAAAAAAAAAAAAGTCCACTGAAAAGGACATTATATATTAAAAAGAATGTATCTGAAAAAACTGTTGCATTATGCTGTTTCCAATTAAGGCAATTATTTAATGTAAAATGGCGAAAATGTTTACTTACTGGGTCTCAGGAGGATACGGTGACTTCCCATCTTCCAATCCAAACATTAAGTCAAACCATAGATATGGAAGATGTAACCTAAAACCAGTCAACTACCCTCAGCAGTTTGGAAACATGCAACAGAATATACAATGTTTCATCTTAAGCTGATGTTACTGGTTTTCAATCTCACTGTTAGGTTTTACTGAAACAACTCAATTGAACAAACAGATTCTTAACAAAGTTACATCCTTGAGAAGCTTTCTTTCTTGTTAAATGACAAAATGTTTCAAAGTACAGCTGCAGTTATAGATTCTCTTTGTAGTCGATTTATGTATCAGTTATTTTCTGATTTGATTAAACAATTATTTGAATAGGTGAAAAATAGTAAAAATGTTAAAATGACAAAAAACTTGTCCTTTATTCCAGAACCAGCTGAAACAACAACCACAAATAGTATAAAAGTAAAAGGATATATAAAAAATATCTATATAGAAATAACCTCAACAATAACAGCAGTATAAAAGTATAAACAACAACAAACAAGTCAATAACATCTACAAACAATATGTGCACTGCAGTCTTCAACACATTTGGATCCAACTTACTAATTACTTAAGATGGAACCAACATATAAAAAAAAGAAAGGCAAATATTTTTAATATTTGTGCTCCAGTTTAAAACAGTGTATGACTCATCACAAACTTTTTTTTTTTCCAAAATTTGTAAAACCTGAGTGATATCCTAACTATCACTTATCCAGTTGTTTTTCCGTGTTTACGCACCTGACTCACTTCCCTCATGGTGGATAATTTTGAAGATGACTCCATCATAAACACAGTCTGCTTGTTTACATAACAAACCAAAACGACACATGGGCCTTTTTGGAAATTTTATAGCAAAGTGCATTGTGGGAATGGGAATTCCATGCAGTAGAAATTCCGCTGTCTCTTCGTAAGTGCTGAATCCAAATGTTGCCTTTACCTCCATCCACCAACTATACTCATTCTTTAAAACAACACTGGTGAACTGTATAATTTTATGTTGTAGTGATCTGGCCCGTTTTCTTGCCGAATCTGTGAGAAACTGCTTTCGCTTGGTTGCCATTTCCACAATGCACTTCACAAGTGTAACCAAAATGGTCACATAATGATTTTACTACAAACACCAGAACAATCAAACGAATACCAATAATATTTCATTACACTGACATTTTATCTCAGCTCTGGTTCCAAACTGACTGTGTTCTTGTTAATACGCTTCAGGTTGAGCCACTGACGGAGTCGGAGCAGGAGTCAGCAGAGCTCCTGTGTTCAGCTGCAACAAGTTCCACACCTAGAGAGGTAACACACAAATTGGAAAAAGCTCCCAGCTCAGGAAAACCATGCATGCATTTATGTATGTAAAATATTTGCTCAGTGCTCACGTTTTCTTGTAGGTGACTTCTGCTGTGGTATGTTGTGTCCAGCAGCAGCAGACACTCGGTGAGTCTGTTTCCATCACTCCTTCTACTCCAAACACTGTTTTAACTCATCTCTGTGAATGTTGGCATGTGCTGTATAGCCAATGAAGCCCACAACTGCCATCCAGTATTCTGTGGTGTTCATTATGTCATGTTGAATACAGGATGTGATCAGCTGCTTTATGCTTTTAGTAGTCATGCTGATAATCCTGCATTTGTTAAAGGATAAAAAAGGCTTTGCTGTGGCCGCAGGCTGTATAATTAATAAGAGACAATGCTTCCGATATGTTCATAGCCTCTTAAGCCTAATTGCCCCCTGTGCCCATGGTGTCATCTGTGTTTCCAGTATAGCTACACAATCTATAAATTCCTGTAACCAGAAGAACATCAGCTACATGCTCAACAAAACCTACTGTTGAAAAACAGAACACAAACAACCACTTAAATGGTCAAATATGTGAATCAAGTTAATGTCTGAGACCAGTGTATGTCATGAATAATTCCATAAAACAACGGACCAAACTTTGTAGCTCTAAGCTATCACTAAGCAGATTGAACAGTATACGTTTTATTTCTACCGCTAAAACTCACTGAATGAGACAAAGATGAGAAAAAATAAGATGTTGCATAATGAAGAGATGATGATTAATTTTGTTTTTACCTTTGCTTTTTTTCTGATCATAACTTGTTTTTTTATGAATGAAACCTCTGTTCTCGGCTAATCCTTTGTTTTGTGTTTGAAATGATTCAGACACCGACTTGTCACAGTGCCCTGTTGAATCCCTGTGTTTCTTGCTTCACCAATATATTGTAAACAAACAAACAAATGTATAAATAATAGCAAGGTTATTAGAGAGAGTTAAAATATTCCAAAATCTACCCTGGTTTCAATACAACTAAATTTAGAAGTCAATTTATGACACTTCTGAGTTTTAAAGTATAAAAAATTTCAAAGTGTTACAGGTGCTGATTCTTGAAATAATTCAACAAGTGGTGCCAGGCACAACAAACCCTGCCTCTTGCACGTATTTTGTACATTATAAGTAAAAGTGAAAATTTTTTTTTTTTTTTAAATGATAAAAAATTCAAACTTTGACCTACTTTTCTCAAAATGTAATGACATCTATTCTGGGTCACTGGCAATCTATAAACCCAATTTGGTATGAATTGAACCAATAGTTTTGCAGCTTAAGTGTTAACAAAGAAACAAACAAACCGAACCAAAAAAATACCCCTTACCTCCTTCAGGGGGCAAGGTGATAATAATTGAATTGTCAGTTCACTCAGGCTGTCTCCACCATTTCCATTACCTTCCATCAGATCAGCCAGAATTCATCTGTATAAGTCACAATATGTAGGATTCAAGTACAGCTCTACAGTGTCAGAATTTGGACCTGAACCATTCAACAACCATAAATACAGTGTCTTGGTGGTTTAACTTGTTCTTTAGGCTTGTATCTGTTTTTAATATCAATCAAATTGTATTTACATTGTGCCAAATCATAACAAAAGTTATCTCATGACACTTTATTACATATAGAGATGGTTGAAACCAGACTCTCAAGCCAATTTACAGACACCCAACTGAATCCTCCAGGAGCGAACACTTGGTGACAGTGGTGAGGAAAACCTTGCTTTTAACAGGCAGAAACCTCGGGCAGACCCTGACTCCTGGAGGATGGTCATCTGCCTTGACCAGTTGGAGTCAAAGAGAGAGGGTAAAGGAAGAGAAAAAGAGAGAGGGATTGGGGGAGAGAGGGAGAATGGGGGGAAGTAGGGGGAGACACATGGATGCACAGCAAACTGAACTAGAATTGTTAAAGTAGAACAGCTGGTGTTAGTTTCATTACCATAAGCTAGAACAAATGTCCATAACTGTTAATACTACTACTCCAAATACAAGTATTAACAGTGGATATATTACTACTATAACTGTTAGTACAAATAATATAAACCTCTACAATCCATGGAACTATATAATAAATACTATCACAACTACATAGATAAATGAGTGATGATGACAAAGACAGGAGAGAAGAAGGACCACAGCAGCAGGTCCAGAGATGATCCAGGGAAAACCTGTGAGGCGATAAAGCACAGAGACTCTGGGGAAGAAGTCAAGTCACTAACATGTATTTGCTGGGGGATGAATAGAGGAGAAGATAAGGAGAGAGAAGGTCAAGAGAAGAGGAGGAGCTTATATGTTACTGTAATGATGATTGCTTACTGATGGTAGGAGTCTGTAATCATCAGTACTGCAATTAGACTAGTCCTTGTGTCTGTGTGTTCAGGCTCAGAGTATGAGAAGCTGAGTGAATCCACATTCGACTCTGTTCCTTTCAACATACGCTCCAGTGTCAAGCTCGGTGACCTCAATGCTTTCTATCAACAACTGCAGCAACACTCCAAGAAAACTAACAGGTTGGTGAACACCTACAGTTAACCTGGAAAAGTAATTCTGTTCCTTATGTGTTTTGAATATGTACATGTGTGTATTTAACGTTAAAAACACTAGCGTACACATTTGTAACACCATCACTAACGACTGATATCAGGGTGCTTGCTCTTTATCCAAATAAAAATTCCAGACTTTTTCAAAACATTTCCTACTTGCGTGCCTACTTTTTTGGTTGAGATTGTACCTGTAAATGCAATTCAATTCAACTTTATTTATAGAGCACATTTCATGCACAAGGCAGACTCAATGTGTTTCACAACAGGTATAGAACATAAAAAAACAATCAGAAAAAAAGAGAACACAATTCCAAGTAAACAATCATATCTACACACTCTTAAACTCGCACATACCCACACAACCACATAAGCACACATACACAACTTAACAGAAAGCTGTTGAAAAAAGGTACGTTTTTAATGTTTTAAAATATGGCTACTGATGTGGCAAGTCTAATTGTATCAGGCAGGGTCTTCCATTTTTGTGGGGCATATACACTAAAAGCTGCCTCCCCGTTCTTGAATCTGGTATGAGGGACGCGTAAGTTGCCACTACCTGTTGACCAAAGTGTTCCTGCTGTGGTCATGTACTGCTTTGTAAACCAGGAGCAGGATTTTGAAATTGATTCTTGTTTTAACGGGTAACCAGTGCAAGGATTTAAGAACGGGTGTGATGTGTTGATATTTCTTGGTACCAGTGAGAATTCGTGCAGCTGCATTTTCAATGAGTTGTAACCTGTGAATACTTGACTTTGGGAGTCCAGTGAATAAACCATTACAGTAATCTAGTCTGCTTGTTATGAATGCATGGATTAGTTTTTCAGAGTCTGATTTTGACAGAAAACCCCTTAATTTGGAAATGTTTCTGAGATGATAGAATAATACTCTTGTAATGTGGGTGAAACGACTTTTGAAATTTAGATCACTATCGATAATTACACCCAGATTTCTTGCTTCAAATTTACTGTCTAGAGAAAGAGAGTTGAGGTGTGCTGCGATTTTCTGTCTCTGAGCCTGTGCACCAAAGATGAGTATTTTTGTTTAGTTGAAAAAAATGTTCTGACATCCATTGATTAATATTTTTAATACACTGAGAAAGGGATAGTATGGGAGACAGGTCATCAGGGTGTAGTGAAATGTAAAGTTGTGAATCATCTGCATAATTATGGTAATTTATATTATGTTTGCGTATGACATGATAGTGGAAGCACGTAAAGAATAAACATTATGGTCCAAGAATTGACCCTTGGGGTACCCCACATGTAATGTTCATTTTGTTTGAGGAAAAATCACCAATGGAGACAAAGAACTGTATGAATGAATGAAAGCATAATTCACATTAACTTATGTTTTACTGACAGAAACATTTTCAAAACACATGAAAATCACAAAAGTGCATGGATATTATACAAACAAGTTTCACTAGAATCATGCCAGTACCAGCTGATTAGCAAAATCATATCAAGTTTTGTATATGCTTTCCTCATGTATTTCTTATTTTACAAGATTATGTGCCTTTGAGTGCATTTTAAAATTTGACTGAGAAACTTTTTTCCATACTTTATTAAGACCGTCACACCAAATTCCAGACTTAAAGGTCTGGAAAACAGTGTTTCAAAATTCCATACTTTCTAAGATTTTCAAGACCTGCACAAGCACCCTGTGATATATTTTATCCACTATAATACACTGCCCCAAAAAATACCAAAATATCCAAAATACAGTTGTGGAAAAAATTATTAGACCATCAAAAGTCATCAGAAACACTGGTTATGCAATCCAGTACTAACTCCTGTGTATCATGCAACTAAAACTGACAGAAAAGAAAACATGGAATGAATAAAAGCACTGTTTTTGTCAGTACAATGACATAGATACTGATGGAAGAACTGAAGGGATTTTGGTTATTATCAAGAAAACATGGAAAATGAATAGATATCAGCTCAGAAATTAAACTACTATGAGCTATTTTTGTTGGTGTCATTATATTTGTCCAAACAAATGGACCTTTTGTTGGACCAGGCATTAAAATGAACAAGAAATTGAAGAAAACAAGGGGTGGTCTAATAATTTTTCCGTGACTGTATATTAAAATACAACAATGCATGGCAGATTGAAATTCTCCTCGGGGGAAAAAAAGGTGTAATGGGAGGACCCTATGAAACGGCATTAAAATATGTGAAAAATTAGGGGGAAATAAATAAATAAATAAAAATAAATAAATAATAATGGAGGTGGGAGACAAACAAAATTAGTATGTTTTTGAGAGCAGAAAAATGACCAGCTGTTTATTATTTTCTTTTTGAGCATATGAATTCCCTCAAATTGCCACTGAGTGATATCTGTTCATATCCCTTACACTAAATAAGGGCCACATGCAAATTCCAGGAACACTCTTAACTCTGTTTATGCCTTACATACAGTCGGAACAGCCAGTGTAGTCATATCAAAGAAGAAATCTGCAAAGCTAATGATTGTCAACGTAAACAAACCTCAGCCAGAGCTGGTCGCCATGTTGCGCTGCCATGTTTCTATTTTATCTAAGAATAGACTTTTTCTTCTTTTTTCTACCCATTGTGGTGTTTTACTGTTTACACCCAGAAGTAATTTCAATGATGACTTTCACAATTCTGTTTGCTTTAGTGATGACAAAATCTTCAAGTGCATAACGCATCATTATAAATTTCTACTGGATTTAGTAACTGTTGATATTCTGTTTTCTCACAGGGAAAAAAAGGTGGCAGAGTGATGTTTATGTTCATCAGCTCAACACATGAAGCATTAATAATACATCTTTGTGAACTTTGTGACAAAACTTCAGGCAGTTTTAACCCCGAGACCCAGGAAAGTAAAAGTTTTGACTGCTTTACGTTAAATAATTGCCTTGATTGAAAACAGCATAATGCAACAGATACATTTTTTATTTTTTATGGAATGTCCTTTGCAGTGAACAGCGTTTTTTGTTTAATTTTAAGTAAAGCTGTAAAACTCTTGTCCCTATACAAAGGACAAAAAGGCATTACTGCGTCTCAGGAGGTTAATACAGAGATGGATGTTAATGCAAGGTTTAAGTGTTGGGTTATTATCTCCTAAATTAAAAAACAAAATAAATAAAAATGAATAAAGTAATAAGTGAGTTTCATTTTTAAAACTACAAATAACCATCTGGATTTTCCAACTTCAACCCAGGACCGAAAATAAGCCTTTAAACTGGATAAAATAACAATTAGATATTTATTGTGATCACTATCAAATAGTGTGAAAACATCATAAAATTCAAGATGTGTAAAAACCTTATTTTCCAGACATATAATCACAATGAACAGGAGTACAACAGTAATAGTTAATGATTGTGGGCCGGATCTACTAAAGGTTTGCATGTATTAAAATGTGTGCAAACACACTGCACATGCAAAAAAATGTACAAACATATTTACTAACAGTGTGCACTAAGGGTTGCATCTTTCAAAGGTGCAAAATAGTGTCTGCATCCAGTTAGTACTATTGAGACAATGAATATGCAATATGGGGCGTTTACACGCAATTTTGCAGGTGGTGGGAGGAGAAAATATAAATATATTAATTTAGCACACGCAAAGTGATTTATCAAACCCGAAAGCAATTTTGCTGATAGAAACTGCATTTATATTTAACACATCTCAAAAGGAGGTGCAAACAGTTTGGATGCATAATTGCGCAAACATGGAAGTGGTTATTGTCCAAGAAGGAGACATTGAAATGATGAAACGAGATGCAGAGATCGCATTTTTCACCCTTGTGTGAACATTTTTGGAATGATGGAAGGAAAAAATAATTGAGACATATGCAACCCCACACCCCCCCAACCCCCTCCCACACACACACACACACGCAC
>JAPQRP010000007.1:1347205-1361707 GCA_037367295.1 Apogon hyalosoma | reverse complement strand
GTGATGTGTGGTCTTGGGAGGACATATTTCTGATAACTTCAAGGAACAGTGAGCAAAATACACTATTACTACAGTTAATGACAGCTATAGTTCTGACAGTTAAGTTAATGCATGACACATTATGATGCACAAAAACAAATTATTGTCTAGGGGTAGAAGTGACTACTAAACATCTACATCTACACAGATAGCCAGGTTTTTTTGAGAGTACTTTAACAAGTATATTTTAGAGTCTGTAATGTCACATGTACTGAAGTTTGTACTAAATCATGTAATGTACTTTGCTACTTTTAATATCATAACTGAGTAAGGTGTACAAACTGAATCAATATTAGAAATAATAATATGGAGTGCCTACTTGTTGATTTAAACTCTAATGTAAACCCCACTAAATCCTGAATGCTATTAATTTTATGACCACAGCTGACTTTTTTTTTTTTTTTTTATAGTGGTGGAACAGTGGAGGGGCATGTAGGTTATCAGTTACTACCATAAAGAAAATAGAAGATATTAGCAGTCACAAAGGTGTACATCTTAACAGCCTGTTACCTCATAGCCATCCATAAAGTGGCAGTCTGCTGTAAATATTACCAAACAACTGTAGTTCAGAGTTAAAGGACAAATATATGGAAATGTGTAATCATGAGGGTCATGTACCTTCAGGTGAGGAGGAACTAATGATACGTGACCATTTTCATTTGCACCTTTATGAAAAATTATTCCTTGCTAAGTTTTATTAGATCAATGAGCCAGTTGTTTTCAGACAATCCACCCTTATTGTTCTTTATCTGACTGTATGCACTTTATTTATCAAATAAGCACACTTTAGCCAAACATGTGGGATGTATTTGAAAAGTTTGGAAGCTGATTCACAATGATGATATTTATCTGCAGTGATAGTTGTACTGACCATGAAGACTTATTATCTTTGCTTATAACCTTATGAGTATGTCTTGACTATGTAGTTTCTTATTACATGCTTTGTCATAATCAGTAATCAAATAACAGACCTATTTATAGATGTTTATTCACATAGTTACATCTGTGTTTAGCCTCCTTGCCCATTCACTGTGCCCGGGATAAATGCATTTTAAACTACATATAAATTAATCACAAAGGCCCCATAAAGTGAAAGGAGAGAAAGAAAAAAAAATTTGTGAAACGTTTTAATCAAAAATAGAAATACTACAACTTTTTATTACTTGCGTCATATAATCTGTCATCTGAGTGATCTGTTATGGGGTGTTATTAAGAATTAAAACTGAGACAACTCTACTGAAATGCACTGTCACTTTCATGTAACATCACATGCTGAGTTTCAACCTTCACCTGGTAACGAGTGGACTGGAGGAAAAAACACAAATCCTCAGATAACAACAAAGAGGACGAGAGCCGCTTCTTCCGGGTCAGCTGACCGCGCATCGGCCAATCAGAAGTGAGAGGTAGTTGTAAATAAACGTTACCTTTTGGATTCATGTGCAGAGACAGTACGGACAGACAGAGGGGGAGACATGACGGTGGACGCACATACGAGCAGTAAGTCCCACTTTTTTTTTTTTTTTTCGTTTATGTCGCTTTGTTCGTGTCACCAAAGTTTGGTTTAGTCGAAGTACTTTGTTTAGTAGTAAATGTCTCAGGTTCCTTTCAAGTCCACGCATCGTGTCAGTCATGTATGTTCATCTAACTCGGTATTTTCTCCTAATACTATGTGTTTTTACCAAAAGTATTGTAATAAAACTAACATATAGGTTTCTGTTTGACTAGAAACTGAAGTATTCAAACTAAAGGCTATTGAAAACCTTTAATGGTGGGGCTGTCTAAGTTATTATTAATAGTTGTAATAACATATAGCGAATGTTGTGAAATGAGAGCTGCCCTCTCCCACATCACAAAAGAAACCCACACTTGTTTGTTTCCTTATTTAGTCTCCTCACCTGCAAAAGCAAGAGCAACCTGTACATACTCTTGACTGCAGTAATGCTTTCAAAAATGTAAGTAAAATTATTAATTAGTTGACTAAAGTAACAAAAGTATGCAAAGTCTAAGTGTGCATTTTGCATTAAAATGTTCCCAGTCAGTGTTTTACAATCATATATGATGGTTTTAGATTAATTTTGGTAATGTATATGTTTTAGGTAGGGCTCATTTATTATTATTATTTCTTAATTTACTGGTTATAGTTTAATGTGCATCATTATGTTTGTAGTGTCACTGTTGCAAGAAAACCACATATAAAGTGAACTCTTCAGGAGCTCAGAAAAACAGCCAGAAAAACAGAGGGCTTTTAAAGAGTTTAACTTTAAGATGGAGGACGATTAAAGAACCAGCCTAGAAAGCAAGCACTTTATCTTTCAGTATTATCTCCATTATTTCAAATTAACACATTTCACCGGATAGGAAGAGGATGAAAAATTGTTATCTGTCAGACAAATAAGTGAAATAAGAAGTGCAGCCTTTTTTCACTGAAATGTTGATGAAGAGGGCATTTTCCTGGCTCAAAAAGAGGTAGTTGAGACACCATTTTGATCTTGTGCACCATTCCTTCAACGTCTAAATGTTTTAACAAGCAACTTAAGGACTTCTACATTCTATTCTATACTGTTTCTATAACTGAAGAAAATGGAGTTATCATGTTAGAAATAGCACTGTCAACTAGTTTTACTTTATCTCACCAACACTTGTTTAAGTAATGTCGGTCAAGAAATACATGTCAAAGTTGCTGTGATTTCAGATTTTATCTTGCTATCTGTACACCTTCCGCTTAGACTTAAGAATTTAGTTTAGAATTAAGAAACTGTTCTTAATTGCTTGTCTGGGTGAATAAAGGTTAAATTAAAAAAAAAAAAAAGTTAGATAGGCAAGGACATTTGTTGGATATGTTGAAGAAAAAAGGGATCCGTGTGGTAAAGCTGCATCTATGTGAAGTTGAAGAACCCCCCTCTTTAACAAATAGCTAACAATTGTTGGGTAGAAACATAGAGCCACACACCAGTTTAATACTGCAACTGAATTTACAAATGTTGGAATGTTAGTTAGAAAATAGTGCTTTTCATGAAGAACCTCTATCAGAGTTTTATTAAAAGCTGGATGTGGCATGTACAAGACTTGTGCTCATGCAAGTACAAGAACCACGAAACTGACTTTAATACCTTCATTTGTACAGTACTTTAATAAAAGTGTTTAGTCCGAGTCCATCACTGCTTATTCAAGCTCATTTACTCCGTGCATCCTGTCGATCCCTCTCAGTCTCTCGGAAACACTTAACTTCATAATCTTTTCTGAGCTCATATTGTACCAGTTGTAATTATTTTCGTTCTCTTTTGGAGATTCACACTTTATTTCCTCACAGGCAGCCAAATCCCATACACACTCCTACAGCAATGGTGTCAAACTCATTTTTGTTCAGGGGCCTCATACTGCCCAATGTGATCTCAAGCGGGCCAGAAAATAAAATAACAGTGACAAAAATTAAAATTACATAATGACAATGTTTACATTTACAAAGTATAATGTGAGTAAGATGAACAACTAAAAACAACCTGAAATTTCAGAAAAAAAAATTCAATTTGAATAATATTATGCCTTGGCTCAGTTACACATGTATTTGATCTACAAAAGCACAAAACATTTAGTAACAGGCATAATTTTTTGTGAAAGGCTAGTTTGTTAATGTGAATGTTTTAATGTAATTTAACTTTTTAAACTAAAACAAAGAGAAAAATTTGGAGTTCTCATTAGGTTATCATGATAGTATTTTATTGGTCAAATCCACTTGAGATCAAATTTTAGCTGTATGTGGCACCTGAACTAAAATTACTTTGACATCCTTGATTGTTAATATTTTCAGTGTAATTTTTGCATTTCACAAATTCATCCCATGGGCTGGATTTAGACCCTTAGGTGGGCTGGTTTTAGCCCACGGGCCGCATGTTTGACACTTGTTCTACAGGTTTAAGTGGTTAAACCAGACACTTTTAGTGCTGTCTGTCTGTGAAACATTCTAAGTAAACTTAGATACACTTAGGCCAACTTGGTGTAATAACTCTTTGTAGTATTTCTCTTTGTGAAGTTTAGACACTGTGCCTAATTCCTATAATGGCGGTCCTTCTGAGACTTCTTTTTTTAATTTTTTTTCCTCCTCAAACCTTGCCCCTGTATGCTCAACAACAAAGGAGGAAGGCATGTGAATTCAGGGCACATTGTTATCCCAAAGAATTTGAGTGGAAAAAATGCACACTGTAGCATGAAGTATAATAGGCTTACACATAATCCTACAGTTTTCCACCAGGCACTCAGATGATTATTGTACCATTAAAAAGATTAAAAAAAAAAAAAAGGCAGTTAGAGGTTCAACCAGAACCATTGTACTGAATATTACAATAACAGATATTGATGTACTTTATTTGTTTTGAAGGTTATTGATTGAGAAAACTAAAATGTCTTAAACTGTGAAATTAATAATTAAATGGAAATTATGTGGTTGATGCATTATGGTTTATAATTAATGTCGTGTTAATCATTTCATGCCCCCCCCTGGATGAATACAGTTTGTGTGAATCTGAATGGAATAAAATGGGTTGAATTGTTCATACTGCATTTACATTGTTTTATGTTTGTTTTCACTCAACCAAAAATCTATTTCAGTGATGAAACTCTTTAAAATAAACTGTAAATACGTTAAGGGTATTTAAAATGTTGTTGTTTTTACAGACACGAGGGGAGGTACCTCAGCAGGCAGCAGCAGACAGGTAAGAACACAACACCTTTGCACGTCTCTGTCACGAATGTTTCAATAATAGATGCAGGTTGACAGTTACACAATACAGTGAGTCATGGTCCTCTGCAAAAATGCATCCACACCCTAATTGATGATAAATTGATGAACACTATGTAATGTCATTGTTCAAGATGTGCCCATTAACAAATTTGCTCACTTGGTTTCACATAAGTGTAATGTTGTGTTATTAAAAAATGCCATCTTTAGAAAGTGATTCTAGGTCACGGTATGTTCTCACCCCCCATTATAAAGGAGCTACAAACTGGAGATGAACAATTATTTGAAATAGTGACACAGCAATATCCAAATCACAGGAGCCTCAAATTTTTTTGACAAAATGAAAATGTGTTCACAAAAGTCCATTATAAATGAGACATTGTGTTACTGTAGAGAATGAGAAAGATTATCTCCAGATGAAGGGGAACATGGTTTTTTCAGAGGAGGTAACGTGAGTAAAGGTAATTCATTACAATGATCCATCAGTATTGGTCAAAATAATTGCAGTTTAATTTTTTTTGTCTCCATGTAATTGACCCCCACGACCCGAAATGAGTTTCCTTCGCAGGGTGTCCGGGCTCAGCCTTAGAGATAGGGTGAGGAGCTCGGACATCCGGGAGGGACTCGGAGTAGAGCCGCTGCTCCTCCACGTCCAGAGGAGCCAGTTGAGGTGGCTCGGGCATCTAGTGAGGATGCCTCCCAGATGCCTCCGTGGGGAGGTGTTTGGGGCATGTACATCTGGGAGGAGATCTTGGGGCCGACCCAGGACACGCTGGAGGGATTCTATCTCTCGGCTGGACTGGGAACGCCTCGGGATCCCCCTGGAGGAGCTGGTGGAAGGGGCTGGGGAGAGGGAAGTGTGGGCTTCACTGCTGAGGCTGCTGCCCCCGCGACCCGGACCCAGATAAGCAGATGAAGACGAGTACGAGGACTTGACCCTTGCTAAAACTGAACTCAGCCCAAACCAAGTAACTAGATGAACTTGTAGAAGATTTTTACATTAGCCCATTACTTCTGTGTAGCCTTATATTGTTGTGGGCACAGTTCTGATCTTACATTTTAAATAAAACAAAATCTGTTTTAACTATATTTTGTTATTGTTCTATTAATGATTTTTTAGTATGAAGCTAGCTAATAAGCCACATAAAGCACAGTGAGCCAATCATTGTTGTGAAATAAACCATTTATTTAACAATAATGGCCAACTCGCCTTACTTATTTCCATCTAATACAACGCAGGTCTGCTTCCATTGAGTTATTTTGATTTCTATTTTGATGTTTTTTAATCTGTTGTTGAGATACCCATTTGTCTTGTTGCCGTGTTGTTGTTTGACAGGCTCAGCTTGACAGGTTGCATTTTTTTCCACCTCGTAAAATTTAAAGTCATGAGAAATGTACTTCAAGTGGTGTGTGATCACCCAGGGAATTTTCAGTTGTGCACTAGGAGAGCACAGTCCAATAGAAAATATCCAGAATATGCTTTTGTTTGGTGTTAAGCAGATTTTGGTCGTCTCTAAACTGTTCACACCAATAATAGTTAATAAATGTAGTCAGCACAGTGTCCTGGCCTCTTGAGCACATTCTGTCTAATATAGTTTCCACTGTTACCATGGACCAGCAAAGTGCAGCTGGGGTAAAAGCAGGCATTTTAAAAGGTCTGCTCAAAGTGACATCCATCCCTGAAATTAATTCCCACTGACTTTTTTTTTGTGTGTGGCAGGATCAGATTTTACTGGAGCAAAAGCTCGTGGTGGTTGTTGAACCCCAGACACAGTTTTATTATTGACATTGGGAATTTGAACACTTTTATCAGCACATTAAATGAATGGGTTTAAATTTCAGGAGATTTCCTCTAACTCCAGTGTGTAGAGCAGGGGTGGCCAACCCTGGTCCTGGAGAGCCACAGTCCTGCATGTTTTAGATGTATCCCTCTTCCCGCACACCTGATTCACATGATGAGCCTATCATCAAGCTCTGCAGAAGCCTGATAACAGCCGTCAGGTGAGCTGGAAGAGGGAAACATCTAAAACATGCAGGATTGTGGCTCTCCAGGACCAGGGTTGGCCACCCCTGGTGTAGAGAATAAACAAGAGAAATGAGTTAGGATTTGGCCCAAATGGCACCATCCAGCTGCCCGCCTCTCAGTTTATGAGCATGTAATCTAATGTTTATGTGATTACAATGTGAAAAAACTGAACGTTGTGGTGTTGAGAAAAATTTTGTGCCAGATTATTTCTTGCTTATCACAAAATGGATCTCAAACCATCCAGCGTGATTTTGTGTGGATAAAATAAATTAAAGACTAAATAAAAATATTAGTGAGCTTTACAGGTGCTGGTAAGTGGATTTTTTAGGTTATAAAGAGCCATGTCAGCTGTTTTGGCACAAGCTTATCCATCTTCCCAAGGGCTAGACCCCAACCCTGATCCTTGGAACATAGAAATGGCTGCAACTGCAGCTTGAAAGTGATGTCAAATATTTTAAAGGAGTGATGTTTTGCTTTTTTAAATGGACTTATGCATTTTAAAACATTTCCCTGTGGTCTCCATAAACTGTAAATGCTCTGCTTGGGTCTGAATTCTTCATTCATTCAACTCCACTGGTCCATCTTCAACCCTATTTCTGAGTAATGACACCAGAAAGGTGCTTTGGAGCGCTGGTCCTTTAAATGCACGAGCCACTTCAGCTTCAGCTTCACTTCGGCTCAGAGTTTGGACATATTGTCACTATGGACTACAACCACTGCTGCTGACAAACAGTCATGTCAAACTCGGAGAAATGTTCGTCGGAAGTCTTGACATTATATGTGCAAATGTTGTGATGTAACTAGTTATAAAACGTAACAAATTAAGCAGGAATTGAAATGAGTTGTAGAAATCCACTTGATTTTTGCCGGAATTAATCTAAAGATAGCTTTGGGGCACCTGGAGGGTTCAAATTCAAACTGTATGAACTATTAGGGTCCAGATACACAATATGAGCCCTTTAAAGAGTAATACCACCAACAGCTACTGAATGCTGCCTTCAAAAAAGCCTGGCTCCTTTAGTTTTACATTGAACTTATCTACAACTACTAAAATACACAGCTTTTTCCCCGCAGTCAGCAAACACCTGGATGTCTGCTGTGTCGGCCTTTGATAGACAGTTGTGATTTTCCAATTTTCTGTTTTCTGATTTTTTTTTTTTTTTTTCTGACACACAGGTCCATGTTTATTAAGAAATTGCACTAGCAACACCATCAAATGATTGTGTTACACAGATGTTTCATGAAGTTTGTAGTTTTACATCACGAGTAAGGTGGCATTAGCATTTGCTCACACTTTTCATGTTTTCATGTTCAAGGCTAAAATACTAACTCCAGGCATTTGTCTAGCTTTATCTATTTAGTTACATGCCTTTTATTATTACTGTAAATTCAACGTCTACAACTGGCTGAGTGGAAAATTGTGAAATAAGTTGTTAAAGTAAGTTTCTTTTAGCTATATAAAAAAAGTTTAAAAAAAAAATGTCTAAGGACTGTCCCAAAATAAGATTGTGCTGTCATAAAAAATATAGCATTTATATATATGTCTCCTTAATGCCACTGCTATCTAAGTCTAATAATAGTTGTGATTATGCACATACAACTAATAAAGACTAAGAGCCCATTATGGCATATACAATTTTTTTAAAATGCTGTTATTTTCTGCTATTACATTATTTATTATACAAACAAAAAAATGAACCCAAATGATGGGACATAATGTAAACATACCACACAAAATAATGACACAAGCGCAGCACCAGAGCAATGATGGAAAATGATGGAAATAAGAAACTATGTTACTTCTGATAGTTTCATCTAAGTGTTTTTATACAAATAAATGGATAATATTACTACAGTTATGTAAAATAATTACTAGTGTTCAAATATTTGTGATATGCAATAATTGTGACAAACTAGTCTTGATTACATGTACAGTTCCATTAGGGTTAGGAAATATATGAAATTATTTCAACTGACTTTTTGCTTTGTGAAAATTATGAACAGCCCAATCATAACATAGGTCAGTCCTACCTCTAGAGACCTTTCAACCTTAACAAAAATCCAAAATGCTATCTAATTTTTAAAAAATTGCTGAAATGACAGCCTTGAAGGTGTTGCTATTTGTTGATCATGTACATATATATTGTGCATATTTAATAAAATTGCTTTTGAACTATGTTTTATGATTTTTTTTTTCAGAAGAAAAATCTAATTCCATTTTAAAATCATCCATAACACTGAAGAAAATGAGGATTACATTTTTTCCAGTGTTGATTTTAAGGTGAACTAGTAAGATGTCAGTGTCTTAGTATGTTTACAGTTCACTTGAAACGGTTGCATTTTCATAGCATTATTTTGTACTTTCAATGTACTTTGTTGTAGCAGTTTTAGATTTTCTAAAACAATTGAAAATGCACTGTACTTCAACGCTGTATTAGTTGGATGGGTAGAAAAACAAGTAAAGCATGACAGTTAATTTCCATGTTGGTATTCCAATTTAATGGTCAGAATCACACTGGCTGCACTTGATTTAGTTTGATTTTCTCTTAATCCATTAGGGTGTGTTATGTCTCTGGTCCCATGGTACTAAAAGCCTCTCCTTCACAAAAACAAAAGTATTTCTTTGTTCGTGTAAATCTGTTATTCACCTGCAACTGAACAAAAACACCCTGCCCTAAGAGACACTTCCCCAAAAACACTTGCTGTCATTCGAATTCAGAATGATTCTAGATAGTCTCAGATAGTTTCAACGGTTACTTAGAGGCATCCTAAGACATTTCTGAGAAAAACGCTGATGTGTCTTTTCACATCAATCTTGGGGCATCATGGGAATTCACTGTGTTCTCAGAGTTGTTCACACAGAGTTCTCCTTTCTTCTACTCTGTGCAGGAGGGTCCCGGAGGACTGTGGGACTCTGTAAAGAAAGCAACATTTGTCATTGGATCTGGAATTTTATTCTTGGCTGCGTTTGGCAATTCGCTAACATGGTAGGATCCCATTACAATATCCCTTCTCACAACAAAGCCTTGGTGTGTCCTCAGATAAACCTGAGATGAGCCTCAGGGTTGATGCTGATACATATGTTAGATTAACACCTATGCAAACTTTCAGGTCATTTACAACACAACAACAAAACAGGACAGGAAAGGACAGCTCATGTCAAGTGTATTCTTTATCTCTATATATTTACTGTGCAGCTCTAAACTATTCCACTGGACAAAGAATAAGTCTTTTTTAATGCTGCTTTTCCTGTGACGGTATTGGATCAAATTGCCTCAACTTAACTCATATTTTGCTCAGTTTTTGTTACCAGTGCGCTGAATCTTAACTACAGGAAGCATAAACATATTTTGACATCTTCTTCAGCAAGACTGTAGCTATAAGTGATGCAACAATGACGAAGCAAATGAACGTTAGAATCTAAAGAAAAATCTAAGAACTAAGTGAGAGAGAGAGAGAGAGAGAGAGAGAGAGAGAGAGAGAGAGACTTCAGATCTATGGCTCCTGATTTATCGAGGCAGACCATACTTGAAAATTTGGTCTCGGGGATTCCTGCGAGCTTAGCTTGGATATTTAAATATGACATTGTAACATGATGATGTACACAGACATCAACGTACCAAAGTTTCTGGATCAACACATTATCATCTGCATGGTTTTATGTTGTGTTTAGCTTTAGCTTACTTGGAACCTTGGTGAAGTTGGCACTAAAAATAGTACTTGGTAGTGCTTAATGCTACCTACTTTCACAATGGAAAATCTAAAAAGGCCATGATGAGTTGAGTTGAGGTGAGATAAGTGGAAAATCAACTCTAAATACTGTCATTATGCACCAGAAAAGCATTGTTATAAATATAAATAAATTGAATACATTTGTTTGTTCATCAGTCATAGTTGAAAATCTTATAAATCCATTTACTTATTATGTATTTAAGAATACACTGCTATTTAAAAGAGAATACCAACAAATGTTAATCGACTATATCATATTTTGGTATGTGTAATGGGAGATATTTTTGATGGGTTTATATGTAGTTTGGGGTTTACCTATTATACCCTACATAGTTTCATCTCTGTTTTTTTATTTCTGGCAGAAGGGTTGCGCAATGGTGATACAACCAGTACAAAGGTGCAATGAGTAGTTATTCATTGTTATCTATTTTAATGTGATAGATAGCTGATGAAGGAAGTATATTTGGTTATGAATCTGACAGTGAAAGTAAGGAAGGGACAGGACTAGATAAGCCTTTGTTTCTTTCTGTCCCTTCTCAGACTGTGTTTATGAGTTGATTCACATGTACATTTATGTTAAATTTATTTTATTTTGTTATTTTTTCTGTGATTAATGACCATCAATGGGTGCATTTGTAATTGACTTCTTGCTTTTATTGTTTTTTTAGTTCTTTTTTTGAAAGTTTGAGACAAATAAAACTAAACTAATTACTTGTGTCCTTTAATTTTTTTCTCTCTGAATTTAGAGCATACAGTGTTTACCCTATCATATTAGTGGGGCGTCCTGCCCCCCCACCTCCCACTTAGAAGGTCAAGTTAATGTGATTTAATTTAATTTTCTATATAGTGCCAGATCACAACAGAAGTCCTTTAAAAATACCTTTCCTATAGAACAGGTCTATACCTTGTCCTTTAATTAAGCAAACTAAGTAGTTTATACTTATTTATCGTCTTTATACCACACACACACACACACACACACAATTATACAGGTGAACATGCTTATACCAGCGGTGAGAGCATGTAGGAAAATATGCCCCCCCCACCCAGATGTGAACCTAGGGGAAACACTGGCATATGTTCCATCCTTCACTGTGTGTCTTTCTTCAGGCATCTGCAGAAGTTTTGGGGAGCTTCAGGAGACTTCTGGCAGAATTTGTGGACAAAGTTGTATCTGGCGTTTGAGGGTCATGATTCTGCTTTGTTCTACTTGGGTAAGGGACAAGTTAAAACAGTTACTAATGATTCATAACCGTTTATTTAGGTTTGGTTAAAAACATGAAAACAGCTCTAAGCTCATGAGGTTTCTCTCATATGATACCTCGCATCCTGTCCTCCAGTTAGAGAATGTGGGTTGTTACAGTTTGATGAAAGTTTCACATTATATTTATGTAATTTACAAGTTTAATGTCAAATTCGATTGTACACTTGATTTCATCCCATCTGAAACACAGACAGGGCTTTGATAAATTCTGGGCTGTAATAAAGAGCTGTTGTTTTGTATTTGGCATCAGTCACAGGGATTACAGCATTTGTTGCACTGTGTACAGTTATTCACGCTGGATATCAGGTCATATGGTCATATGGTCTACAGTTACTGTTGGAAATTTTATATCCATCATAATCATGAATATTATGGCAATATTGGGTTTTTAATGGTATTTTTTATCTGTTCTTTTTACAGCAAGAATGTTTAGAAATATTGCACTTTTTGAAATCAAACAAGGCCATAATTATATATAAATGGTCAAAATATACATATCCTTCTGAGACCCAGCAAAGTAAAAGTTGAGTTGGTTTTTTTACATTAAATAATTGCCTTGATTGGAAATGGTATGATGCAACAGTTTTTTCAGATACATTTTTTCTTATGAAATGTCCTTTGCACTGGACAGCATTTTCTTTCTTTTTTTTTTTTTAAGTAAAGCTTTTCAACTCTTGTCCCTTACAGTGGACAAAAATGCATTTCTGTATTTCAGGAGGATCACAGTTAATATTTAGAAAAACTTGCCTTAGCCACTCTGAATGCTTTTGGTAAACCATCAGCAAGCCTCTGGCAGAATTATGGAAGTCTGATCGTCATTGTGAACTGGTTCAATCATGTTTGTTGTTTTTTTTTTTTTTTTGGCAAAGGCCTCATAGTTTCAATCAGGGATCAGACTAGGATTTAGCCTCAGATACACTACCCAAAGAACCCACTGAAAACCCAGTATTGTCATGTCCATGATGTGTATGCAAATTTAAATGATATGGGTTTTTTTTTTTTTTTTCAATTATGTGTCTTGGACGGACCTTTTACAGAGCACACATCATTTGAAGGGTTTCATTTTTTCCAGTGTTATGCAACATGAAAAGGAAATTAATTTGAGGGGACCAAAGGAAGTCATCATATCATATCAGAGTCCTGCTTCTCTGATATGAGCAGCAGTTCTTTTATAGTGCCGCTTCACATAATTCCTCTCAGATTTCTGTTGTTTGTGTCATGACCAAACAGGTCAGCATCCTCAAATCTCTTCTGATGACATCATGTGTTCTTATAAAATTAAGTTTATACGTTGTTTTTTTTCTGTTGCCTCTCAAACAATTACTGTAAATGTCTAGTGTGTATATTCAGGACTCGTTTTGTTCTTCACTGACTGCGGTTTTATCGTACTCCACAGGGACCATGTTGATCCCTACTTTAGCGTTCTGGGGGTCCAATGCTCTGCTGCTGCTGGTGGACACCACTGGTAAACCCTCATTTATCACCCGTTACCGCATCCAGGTGGACAAGAACAACCCGGTGAGTTACAGTCCTGCATATACTGTGCCTTGACTGTAGCTTTTTTAAAACCCTAATAACTCTCTGCACTTGAACCCTGCATTGAGTAATCGGAGCTCAGAGACATCTCTATATTGTGACAAGCAATAAATCCATCTGATCTAACAACCTTTTTATTGGCTTGACAGCCTCTGGAGGTATGCACAAATGAGCACGTTCCTTCGGTAAACATAGGTGTGTTTATCTGTTATTGGTAATCATGCCTGAGTTATATCATACTTGAGTTTGATCATAGAAATAACAACTGTAGCGACGTGATTGTTGTGTGTTTTTGTGTATGAACATCAATGCACAAACATGTTTCACCACAGTTCTACTGATATGACGTGTCCATCTGTCCATCTGTACAAAGTCTGCTCTCTGTGGCTGATCAACAGATGGACGCTGGAGAGATAAAGACCAACCTTACTGATTAGAGGAGATGGAGGTTTCTCTGTTCATATGAATGAGTTATCACATATCTTTAAGCGGAGACTCATTTGTGTGATTAAAATCTCCATAAACTCTCTATAAACAGTCTTCAAGTAGTCTTTAGTATACATGTCATCCCCTTTTTTATCTTTAAAGTGTGATGCCTAGAATTGGTATGTACTGTGTGTAGATAATAGCGTGTCTTTTCACAGCAGAGCATATTTTTAAAAGATAGAAGAGGAGATGACCTGTGAAGCTGATCACACTCTGCTGAGTCACCAGTGGTTTTCCTCTTGGCCATCTGGTAACCAAGAATAACCCTCTGAGCCTGAACCCGAGTAGTCATAAGCAGAACCATAAAGTCTGGGAACAGCACTACATGGACGACACAAAAAACAAACAAACAAAATGTAAATAGCATTGACCTCTTTTCCAAACGCCACGAAAAGTAGACTTGAGTATTATCTGGTTGACTGTTTTTTCTTTTTTCATTCATGTAGACATATTATTTTGCAGAGACTAAGCTACAACTGTACAAATGTTCTTTTTCTAAGGCATGTTTCTGTTAACATAGTCAAGGCATAAAAAAAACAACTGATCCACCTGGAAGAACTGAGCAAACAAGATACAACTAGAAAAGCACTCAGAGAGCGCAGACCTCTGCCAAGGCAGATCAGCCCCCCCCATCCTTCCATAACTTTTTGAGTTCTCATGCTAACAGACAGACAAACAACCAAC
>JAPQRP010000007.1:1332868-1346714 GCA_037367295.1 Apogon hyalosoma | reverse complement strand
GGATAGAACTCACAAACACACACACACACACACACACATACACACACACACACACCAAAATTTAATCATTTGTTCCTTGTGCCAGTATCAACATTTCCGGAAAATTTCATCAAAATCCGTCCATAACTTTTTGAGTTCTCTTGCTTACAGACAGACAAACAAACAAACAGACAAACCCTGATGACTTTGGCGGAGGTAAAGATACTGCACAACAGACATAATGGAATGGTTACTCTAAATATATGTTGTATGGAACTCCTTTCCTGCCAAAACCTAACAAACAAAACATGTTTTCACATGCCCTGCAGTTCAACAAAGCATGATCACCAGCCTCAGAAACAACATGTCTTATAAGTGCAAAAAAAAAGTATCTTAACCTCCTGAGACCCAGGAAATGCCGGGAAAGTACAAGTATTGGCTTTTTTAAAAATTAAATAAGTGCCTATATTGGAAACATCATGATGCAACAGTTTTTTCAGATGCATTTTTTTTTTAAATTTATGGAATGTCCTTTTCGGTGGACAATTTTTTTTAATTTTTTTTTTTTTGTATAAAGGTGTGAAACTCTGGTCCACAAATGTGGACAGAAAACCCATAGCTGAGTCTTAGGAAGTTAAAAAAAATATGGGACTGTAGGCAACATTGTTCTACCATGTCTGTGCTGAGGATTTCCTCCTAAATGTCCTCAGCGATGAGTGGTATAAAAAATACACACTTTTTCAGAAGCATAGATTCTCAGATAGTTTTATACAGAAAAAGCTGAAGTACTGTGTGAACCTCTTGGCTGCAGTAAAAGTGAATATAAAAAGCCTCATAAGACAAATGAAATAAAATTGTCTATGAAGAACATTTCAAACAGCTGTTTGTGTGCAAAGTGATTGAAACTCACATAATATAATGCAAAGACTTAAAATAAAAAGTACAGACTTAAAATGGTGAACATCAACTTCACCCCAATGTACCAGTGAGATATTTAATGCCAGCACTACTTGAAGCATCAAAGTCCTTTCCTTTACCAACTGCTTGATATCATTTTTTTGTCATTTTTGTGTTCTGTGTTGATGTTGGGAAGATGTGCAGTTATGCAAATAAAGATCAGTGTTAATTCTGATCAAATGTTTTAAATTTTAAGCAATTAGTCTGTTTTGAAAGTGTTTAAGTGAAGAGTACTGATGTGTGTCAACAAATAGGTAGGAAAAGTAAATCGTTATTCCTGCTATTCCTGCTACAACAGTGTTTGTGCAGTGATTCCTTTACAACAGCAGATGGTGCTGTAACTCAATTAAAAATTGAGGCAAAAATGACATTTTATTTTATTTACCTTCTTATTATTAATTATTTCCAGATCTTTGTTTTTGGTTGGTTTTTTTTACTTGTAAAAAAGATGAAACATCAGAAAATGTGTTGCACTGGTTTAATAGCTAATTGTGAGCCCGGTTTTGTATTTCCAAAATAGACTGTGTTTGTTTGTGTTCTCTTTATTGTATCCACATATTTACAAGTACAACTGGACAAATGCACAGTTCCTTCATAAACGTGTACTTTGGTAAGATAAGCCTAGTTACAGAAGCAGTCTGTAACTGTGCAAAGGTTCATCTGTTCATACATGTGCACACAAACACACAGAGGTCATGAACTCATACAGGTGCAACAACACAGTTTATGGATTAAAAATTAATATTTGACTGATACACAGAGGAAAATATGTCTTCATGTCAACACTAATTTCTATAGTTTATCATTTGGAAGAAATGTTTAGTGTTTATAGCGTGAGTCATTTACAGTTGACATTACAGTAATGAAATAAGCTGCTCAGTTTCCAGCAGTTCAGAGATACAGGCGTCATGTGCATGTTTGTATAAAGATCATGAACAAAGTGCTTTTATGAATAATAATCAGAATATTTAATTAATCCCAGGGGAAACTGTTGTGTGTTACAGTTGCTAAGTGCAAGTATAATAAAAAGTAGCTAGGAAGAAATTATTCATACATCTAACTAACAAACTAAATAAATATATAGTTCCAAATGAATAAATAAAAACACAATTAGAACAGCAATTTGTACAATATTTACTAGGTAAATATTATCAGTATGATGGGTAAAAGAAATATACATAAATAAGTGCGCAAAAATATTGTGTGTAATTATAATTATGTCGTTTTATGGTGGAACATAATTAGAATTATGTGGTTAGAAGTACAGTAAAATGCAAATGCAGTTCAGAAGCTGTAATATAGTACTGAACCTTTTAACAAAACAAACATTTGAGAGTTAATACGTTGTAATTTTAGTTGTATTTTCTGTTACCTGTCCACATTCTCATGTCCAACAGTGATTGTTTTCATAACTTCCTCTCACATCTGGTTCTGTACTCAGGTGGATCCAGCCAAGCTCCGTCATGCACTGAAGACGGTCCTCTTCAACCAGGTCTTCATCTCGGGCCCCATGGTGGTGGTCGCTTATTACATAACGAGCTGGAGAGGAACCCCCTGTGGACCCGAGCTGCCCACCTTCCACTGGGCCCTGACAGAACTCGCCATCTTCGGCATCTTGGAAGAAATTCTGTTTTACTACTCACACAGGTACAGGTGACACCATGGACTCAAGTGTCCTGTTTGACAAAGAGGCTGTAGAGTGTGTTGCTGCTTTTCTTTTCTCTCCTTTTTCCACTAATGTCAGACAGTTGAGGCAGATGCACCCCTACCCAAAAACCTGCTTCTATCAGAACTTCCCTTCTGTGAAAGAACTTTTTCAGCTCCTGGACGCATTTCTGAAGAGATAGTCATGTATTGTGAATGGAGGTACTGTGTAAAAGTAAAACTGAACTGAACTGAACTGAATAGTGCAAGCTTGGATCAACGAAGGATACAGTAAATCAGAGCATTTTCCAGCACAACACAAAAACACAGTTACAAGAATTATTGAGAGAAAATGAAGTATGTATAAGGAAGGTTAAAACAAAAACGATGAAGTTTAAGTACAAATGTAAGCAATATTGAAAGTAATGTTAAACTATGCAGATGTTAGAGGATGAACATGTAAGAGTCATGCTGCCTTCACGTGCTATGAGAATTAAGGTAAATACTAGTTTCAAACTTGACAATAGCACATGGACACCCCCTCACATCGTATTTTCCACTGGAGAACTGGGAAAAAATTTGTACACAGGAGCTGCTGAGATGAAAATAACCTTTGAACTTTTCAACATGACAGAGGACAAGGGATTAATTGTGAATTATAAACACTGTTTTTATTAACACTCTGCTGCTGTTAGATGATTTTGCACTTTAATAGCATACACAATTTTAACATGATTTCTGCTTACACTTGGCACTGTATTAAAAATGCCATTGTTGTTTGGTTGTACCTACCCAGAGATTATTGACCTATAAAATATACAGACTACTTACTGTTTGAGTTTTGATGCATCTTGTTCCTGCTGTAGCAGATGAATTGAACATCAAAAGCACTTGAACACAACACTCTGGGAATTTGGAATTCACAAGTGGTTTCCACTGGCAACCAAAATCATCTACCGATGTAAACTGTTAATAATTGTTGGTCCATTAATCCTGTCAATCCATGTAAATAATTGGTGTGAAATGTAGTTTGTAATTTTTTTCATGCTCACCAGATATGACCCATTTGGACGTTCAGAGGCTCCATAGTTACCGTGGAAACACCGTCATCTTCTACAACATTGATTCACCAGTAAAACCCATGGGGTTGGATCAATGACAGTGGATGGAGGCACTTGGTTTTACATTCAGTTATTGATTTCTTTGATGAAAAAGTCACTTTTTCCTGCAGTTTTCTGTTTTGATACAATAACCTTTGAATTTACTCTGAGCTTTTATGAACATTTAAATGATCAGTAAATTAAATATAGGAAAATACCTGGTTTTCACTGAAAAACAATGAAAAATTACAGAAGATACTTGGATAATAAATGGTGATAAATTGTTTAAGAAAGGTTAAATAGAGAAATTAATATAGGAGCTTCCTCAGAACTACCACTGGGTCTTTATGGGTTAAAGCAGGTCCGCTGTGGTCTTTAATTGGTACACTACCGCCATCAGGTGGCAGTACTGAAAAGTGCTTATAGGAAACTCACAGCCTGCTTATTTCTACTTTTTTCCCAGACTGTTCCACCATCCGAGCCTCTACAAGCATTTCCACAAACAGCACCATGAGTGGACGGCCCCCATCGGAGTGGTGTCCATCTATGCCCACCCTCTGGAACATGTGGTGAATACACTTATCTGTCATTTTTCCTTCAGTGTCCAATGATCTCTGAAGGATGAAAAAGCATGAACTTTGTTTTGTGTCCTCCTGTGCTCCTCTGCCGTCAGATCTCCAACATGCTGCCTGTGGTGATCGGGCCCGTGCTCCTGGGCTCCCACGTGTCCACCACCTGCATGTGGTACTGCCTGGCTCTGGTCAGCACCACCATCTCCCACTGTGGATACCACCTGCCCTTCCTGCCCTCCCCAGAGTTCCACGACTTCCACCACCTCAGGTGAGTCCGGCCCGTTCGCCTCTTCATTAACATCAGGTCAGAGCAGAGGAACAACACAGTGGCTATTATTGTTACTATTATTATTATTTTATTTATTATTATTATTATTAATTTTATTATTATTATTATATACCAGGAATTCCATCCATCTGAGAATTTTTTTTTTTTAAGTTTGGAAAACATTGAAAGTTAAGACTTGGGTTGATTAATGTTTAACTGAACTATCTAAGAAGGACAGTAATTTAGGTTAGTCCAGTTAATTTTAATTTAATTTAAAGTTCAGAATTAATCCCTGATTTGGCAGAGTATCAGTGAGCACGAGGGCCAAAGTGTTGTGCAGTGGGGGTATTAGTAAACTCCGCCTACTTTTTCACTTGTTTTCATCCAAACCGGTGGAGGTGGAGCTCTGCAGATACACACTGATGTAGCCTATGAACAAAAGTTAGGTTTCACTTCTTATTGACAAAAGTTGTTTGACCGAGTATAGACAGTTTAGAACATGGAGGAGAAACTGATGCTTTTTGAGAAGCACTTTCAGTCCAAAATTATAAAAAAAATAGCTCTGTTGTGATGTAATGTGTTGTTGTTAGCATGGCAGCCTAAGTTCTCAGTCGTAGTGGTAGCTATGCTGTCTTTTGCTTTTAGTATCAACAGGTATACAGCGTAAACTTCACATTGATGTCTCTCAACCTGTTCTGTCAGCTGGGTGCCGTCAAATACCCCCTTTGGCGGTCCAGTAAATACTGCTCATATGGACTGGATGTGGAATGGGTTTGATACAGATATACCACTACCTTTAGTCCGCTGTTTCTGCTTTTCATTTGTCCATGTACTATGTATTATTTATGTGAGCTTATGTCAGAACGCTCAAACAGTTAAACAATTTCAACAGCCTCATGGTTGATTTTGGTCTTTACAGGTTCAGGGTGGTGATGTCTAAAATCAGTGTAAAGAATAATACTGTAACATCTACTGCAGTGACCAGCAGCAGTGGCATCCTTGTTGGATTTATTGTTTTTTTATCATTTTGACATGTCCATTGATGGACACCCTTACCCTTTGGTGTAAAATTTTCTAATAAACTGACGATCATTGTATGTGTGAACTGTGGCACAATTCAAACAGGACCAAAAATGGTCTTCCTCCGTTGACCTCCATTTTATATTTTTGTCAGAAGCTGTTTAATGAACACTTAAACATTTTGCTATTTTCTTATAGAATGGTCTGCTGTGGAAGATAATCCTAAAAAGGGTTAATAAATAAACTGTAATAGAGTTTGAACAGTCTATTAGTTGTGCACATTCAAATTTATCAGTTACTTCACTATGTTCCATCTTTGGTACTCTGACATGTGGCCTTGAAAAGGTTTCAACAAATGTCCTCGGTCTACACAGACGACACAGTGTGGACTTCAACAGTGACATTCTATGTTTGACGTTCTGTCTCTTAACTGGATGTGGTCAGAAAGGTTGAAAACGCTGTGTGGATGAAAGTAGATTAAAAAGCCTTAAAAATAAAATAATATTACACTGATATGTTAAAGTAATATTGTTACCCGTAAAATCTAATTATCAGCTGTTTGTTGCTCAGAAACAGAACTTAAACAGTGCCCATTGTTTCCTGATCTGTGTAAAATAAAAAGGTTATTAACAGCAGAACATTTAGAAGTTATGTGGCTTGTAAAACAACAGGTCCTGTTTTTATTCTGTCTGTAAGTCAGTCTAACTCTGTATATAATTTTGGTTTTAACTGACTCATGTTGACAGTCTGCTCATTTACCAGATCTGTCTGATAGTTTGTAATATTAGTTCATTGTCCTCGAAACCTTATAACCACATAATAATAACCATAATAACCACATAAACCACAATGCAATATTTCTGCATACGTATTTAAGAACAGTCCTTTTTTTTTATTTATATTTAAATAAATATATATATATATATATATACATATATACACACACACACACACACACACACACACACACACACACAGTATCTCACATCTATATCTACACCCCTCACATTTCTGCAAATATTTAATTATATCTTCTTATGGGACAACACTGAATAAATGTCACTTTGATCCAATGTACAGTTTGTATAACAGTGTAAATTTACTGTCCCCTCAAAATAACACAGCCATTAATGTCTAAACTGCTGGCAACAAAAGTGAGTCCACCCCTAAGTGAAAATGTCTAAATTGAGCCCAAAGTGTCACCATTTTGCGTGGCCATCATTATTTCCCAGCCCTGCCTTCACCCTCTTGGGCCTGGAGTTCACCAGAGCTTCGCAGGTTCCACTGAATCCTCCTCCATGACGACATCATGGAGCTGGTGGATGTTGGAGACCTTGCACACCTTCACCTTCCATTTGAGGATGTCCCACAGATGCTCAATAGGGTTTAGGTCTGGAGACATGCTGGTCCACTCCATCACCTTCACCCTCAGCCTCTGTACCAGGGCAGTGGTGGTCTTGGAGGTGTGTTTGGGGTCGCTATCATGTTGGAATACTGCTCTGTGGCCCAGTTTCTGAAGGGAGGGGATCATACTCTGCTTCAGTATGCCACAGTACATGTTGGCGTTCATGGTTCCCTCAGTGAACTGTAGCTCCCCAGTGCCGACAGCACTCACACAGCCACAGACCATAACACTCCCACCACCATACTGGACTGTAGGACAGACACACTTGTCTTTCTACTCCTACCTGGTTGCTGTCACACAGGCTTGACACCATCTGAACCAAATAAGTTTATTTTGGTCTCACAGATCATGGTTCCAGTAATCCATGTCCTTAGTCTGCTTGTCTTTAGCAAACTGTTTGGCTTTCTTGTATATCATCTTTGGTTCAGATGATATTTGCAGAAATGTGAGGGGTGGACTCATTTTTGTGAGATACTGTATGTCTTTATTTGTTGTGGAGATTGTCAGCCAAAAGAACAGTTTACAAACTATTAGTCATATTTGGTTTCTATAGTGAAATTTATTTTGTTGGAAATTAATTGTTGAAAAAAAAATGCCATGTAGAATTGCCTAGAATTTGGCTTTGGTTTGTGGGATGTTTGTTTGATCAGTTAATTCATGCAATGTGTTCTATCACCTCCAGGCATTAAGTTTCCAAGAAAATGCAGATGTCACACTGGAGTTGTCCAGACCTGTGGTCACTGAGCAGCAGCTTTTTAATGTCCAGTCTGGTAAGGCACTATTATGTATTGATATTGCTCCAGCATGAAATTGTATGAAAAAGTTCAGATGTAAATGTTTAAAACTGTTCTGTATCTTGTGTGATTGTCTTCTCTCAAGAACATGAGGATTTTTCAGATGACAGCAAGGAGACAGACACAGATGCCAGTGTTAATGGGGCACCTGTCTTTTCTGCACCCAGCACTAATATGTAAGCTTATGTATATACAGACAGCATAATATACTGGGACACTGAAAACTGATGACAGATAAATGCGGAGGATCAGATCCACAAAAACGTTGTACAGGTTTTGTGGCTGCTAAAACTAGTCCAAATGAGGAAAAAATGCCTGTCATTCGCAAAGCAAAAGTAAAGATAAAATTCACCGTAAACTCTGTACCAAGCGAACAGTGTTGTGGTTTGCTTGTGAGATCCTTATGTATGTAAAATAGACAATAATCATACACATGGTGCAAAGTGTTTCTATGCCAGTAAGCTTCATTGCAAAAAAAAAAGTGCAATCCACAAAGACCAGTGCAAATGGCAACAAGCAGATTGCTTCAGCAGTTTATGATTAATGGTGTAATATCTGTACAAACTCACATCTCACTAACCCTGTCTCTTTTTTTGTTCAAAACTTTAAAAAAAAAAAAAAAAAGTGAAGTTAAAGTTTTTGAGGATTGGATGATTGAATTATAATATTTAACAAAGTGGCTGTTGTCACAGTACTGTGGGACTAACATTTTTATTTGTCTATTACTACAGAGCCAATCAGCTCCCTGGTTATATCATGTGTTGACTGGTAACCTGTCACCCTGCTGCCACAGTATTGTGGCAAATAAGCATCATGCATGCCATGTGCCTACCGGTTACAGGTAAAGGCTATTTTGTACCAGTTACCAGAGGCTACGTCCAGACAACCACACTTGTGGTATTTTACTTTTGCAGATTCTAAAAGTTTTGCATCCATACACATATCGAAATATCTGCGTCCAGGTGGAAATAGGAAAACTGGGTTAAAACAGTGTAATATGTATGGCACAGCTATATGTGGCGCTGTGCACAAACACAGACAGAGCCACAGGATACACTAAAATCACAGAAGAATTCAGTGAACAGGTGCATGAGGTTACGTCTGGGGTTTTCTTCTTCTGGTCATGTGGTACTATGGCATCATGGTTTCCAAAAAGTGGTGTTTTGCCTATCCATACAGCAACGCAAGGGTGGCGTTGTGAGATTTTTCCACTCTGGGACTCGTTCTCCAAAAATACTGTTTCAGGGCACCAAGAACACTGGTGTCATGTGAACAAAAGGCTGAAACAATATTAAACTTTTGCGGATTTACATAATTTTGTTGTGTGTGTGGAGCGTATTAATTAGTAAATTTTTTCATCTGATCAATAGTTTTATGTACATCAGAGTCAAGCTAGAAATTATTTCTGAAGAGGAGAAGAGCTGACTATTTACTATATCTTGTCTATATGTTCCATCCTATCAAAGTTCTTTTTTTTTGTGTACTTGTGCAGGGCTGCATTAGACATGGCTCTGCTGGCTGAACTTTCCAGTATCACATGCTCACCATGTCTGCCTGTGGAGAAGCACTACAGACCAGTCCCACCCTGTAATAGTACACCACGCAGCCCAGGTGAAAGCACACTTTGTAAAAGAGGTCGACCGATATGGGTTTTTCTAAGGCTGATTCCAGTTATTAAAAATTTGGTCAGCTGATGGTTGATATCTACAGCCAATTTTTGAGGCCATTATTTAAGGCCGATTTTTCTTTTTTTTTAAGCACATTGACCATAAAATACAATTGAAACGCTCAGATAAGTAAGGTTTTTATGCAGCAATATAAATTAAATTATTAATACACATACACATAGTACTCTAACATTTATTGAACGTCAAGTGCTTCCCACACAGGTGCCTGATCAAAACCAACGTGAAACCTTAACAGGCTCTAAATCTGTCTTTCGATTACTTGATGTCACATGTCTGCTCAGGGAAACATGCCTAAAAGGCAAACAATCCCAAATTTTAAGTCATTTATCATTATTAAAAAGACAAATATTTGCTGTGCACCTGAGTTCTTGACCCTGACAATTTATCATATTTGGGCATATCATATATTATAATTTTCACTTATTACAAAAGTTAGTTTGCATCCAGAGCTGAGGTGACAGGAAATTTCACAGACATATCCTGATAATAATCTATACCGGAAACCCCTGACATGACCATTAAATGTTATAATCCCTAGTGCAACATGATGTGGCTTGAAACTGGGGCCAATGCTCAGGTATCTTAAACTATAATACACCTCATGGCCACTAGAGATTGGCTCCAAATAATTTTGGCTTCATTGAAGTTTTTATCCATGACTGAATATGGTCTTATTTTCTTTATTTGCACTATCTGAGTATATTGTTAGAGTTTGTATATTATTTCTCCATTACTAAGATGTTAACATGTTTTTCCCTGACTGACTACTGTTTTTCCAAAGAAGTTATATTAAAACGACCGCCAAAGGATTTAACAGTTGGACAAATGTTTTATTATGTTTACTGTCTTATCAGTAAGTTGCATTTTCTCATTTCCATCCTCCTCACCAATATGGGTCACTTCTTCATGCATTCTGTGGTTGTAAAGTGGTTGATGCAGTTGAAGAAGCTGCTCGCTTGGTGTAGGCTCTGAAATAGATAATTAGCTCAGACTCTACAGTCTATAGATTAAAGATTTCCACACTTAATTCATTTCCAAAATGACTGACAAGAAAAACAGCAGTTGTTCCCCTTCTCTGACCTCTACCACTTTATATCGACCACTCAGAGAGGGAGTTAAATATGTAATTGACAGCTATGGTCACTGATTGCTTTTAGGATTATGTTATTTGTTACTCTGTTGCTTTGCTCTATGGTTTCTTTTTTCCACAGCACAGCAGTGTGATCTGTCAGGTTTAACTATCATTTATATTTATATTTCTCTATCTTTTATAGTCTTTTTGTATTATTGTCAGTATATTCACTAATCGTGTCAGAATAGTGAAAGACAGTCAGCGTAACCTATACCAACTTGATGAATTGAGTCTTCTCATCTTTTCAAGACGAGGCACCACTGTGTGGTATTATTTGGTACTGCAGTAATACCACATCGACCAGACTGCACCAGTGCAGACTTGCTGTTGCCATTAAAACTTTTGTCGGGGTTTAGTGAAGACACACAGCAGAAAGGTAACAGTGGTAAGCTGTGGACAGACTTACTTTTTATTTTTGTTCTCACAGACATACAGCAGCTCAGAATGGTATATATTGCTGAGTCCCATCTCCCAGAATCCTCAGCATGTAGTCCCCTCAGCTCTGTGGATCTGCACACACAGAGTTTCACCACTGCTGTCGACAAAGCAAGAGACAACACAGTAAGATTAAGACTCATTCCATTCTGCTGCATAGACTCACAACAGTTTAAAGCAGCACATCATTTGGTAATGTGCTTCCTTTTGTTTCACTCAATTAACATTACCTCACACTACCTGTAAAAAACTAATTCTGCAGAGGCATTTAGTTCACAGATATATACATCTATTTACATATGTAGCTATAACACTAGTCAGAAGTTTGGACACTTTCTCATTAGTGTTTTCTTTGTTTTAATTACATTCTACATTGTCGATTAATACAGAAACTATTGAAACTATGAACACATTTTTGGTTCCTACCTGCAGTCAGGTCCATAAGTATTTGGAAAGTGACACAAATTTTGTAACTTGACCTCTGTCATGTATTCATCAACAGATTCTCCAGGGGTTCAATTTTTGTGTTATTGTTTCATTAGTTTAGTAGGAGGGTGTGTAGTGATGCAACATAAGGAGTAGAAGGTACATATAGTGTGTTAAAATGCTGAGTCTATGACTAAGAACTTTGATTTTGAAACGTTTTATTAACTAGCTCTTATCAGTTTGTATAGTTAACTGTTTACATGTACATTCTCTAAACACAGTTGTGTGTTTCTCAGCATTCATCCTGCCACGTGGACTCTGCTGGTGTTCAGCAGACCTTGGCATCCTTTCAGAATGATGGACAGCACACAGAAACGCTGTTTCCCAACTCCTGCAGTATGGTGGCAGCAAAATATGAGGAAGAAGAGAGTCAAAAAGAGGGAACTGGAGGGTTTAAAAAGAAGCAGACTGAGGAGAAACAGGAGGTAATGGATGGGAGTGGTGAGAAGAAACCAAGGACCCATCCGACTGAACAAGATGATGAAAGAACAGATGAGCGAATGGAAAAAACAGACCAGGGACAACATAGGGCTGAACAGTGCACTGAAGGAGGGGATGACATCCCACAGGGGGAGAAGGAAGTGAAGCCTGTAGAGGACGATGCTGATGAAGGTAAGTGTTGCTGGTGTGCCCCACAGAGCGGTGAGAATCTACACATCAGACATGAACAGCTACCATGTACATAAGAACATTTTTTTGTATCTGTCCAAATCTGGAATTTTCACCATCAGTGTCAAAGCATTATTTCTTTACAGTTGAAAGGCTGAGTTTCAAAGGTCAGACAGTTACTTGTGATTTTAAACTATTTGTAAAAGATGAAATAAAACAAAAAAAGATGTAAAAGATGCAAAACAAATAAACTAACACTTGACTCAGCAGTGGAACATTTCCTAAATAAAAAAAGTACAATTAAATAAAACACAACATTGAAACATCTTGTCTTTTAGCTGACAGCATAAACAAAACAAACCCAGAAGACAAAATTGTCATTAGCCCTACTCCATTGATGTTGATCAACAGAGTTGAAGTAAATTGCTGTGATGATTTATTCTCTATTATTTGTGTCAGGAGAAAATTGAATGTGGTAATATTCTCAAAATCTGTTCAATCAGGTGACTCTGCAGATGCCACAGTTTCAGATCCTGAAAAGAA
Organism: Apogon hyalosoma; assembly: GCA_037367295.1. Lineage (NCBI taxonomy): Eukaryota > Metazoa > Chordata > Actinopteri > Kurtiformes > Apogonidae > Apogon > Apogon hyalosoma. Next base: position 1,334,082 of record JAPQRP010000007.1, on the reverse strand, counting down.
GGAAGAGCTTGACCTTCTTCCAGGGTTGCAGCAGTCCACTTTTTTACAAGACACCCTCAGGTGGGTGATAGCAGTGAATATGTTTTTTGTTGTACTGCTGCCAAAGTACATGCATAACAATAACACAGATGCATTTTTATGAAGGTCTGACATCAAATTTAAAACATAATGTGCTGCACACTAAATACCCCTCGGCCAAAATAGAGACAGATGAAAAAACGATTACAATACCCCTTCAGCCTGAAGTTGTCCGAGGGGTAAAAAGCATTGTTTGTTAAACATCCATGATGTGTAAAGAGAGATCTTGTTTACCATAAGCCATTCAATTTTTAGGGAAACCAAAACAAATGGATTTGATTTTAATTTTGCTCCATTGTTGATTATATTTTCCTAATCTTGTTTTAAAAATTTCACTGCTAGATTTAGTTTTAATGTTGGTTTTCATTGACTACAACATCCCAGGGTCTTCTTGCTTCTGTTTAAGAAGCTCTTCAGCCTCTTGAAAGTCCCCCATACTCAACAATTAATCAACTTGCTTTGTGAATAATTTTTGTCTTTTACAAAATCTAGTCTTAAATAAAAGGAAGTTTTGAAAACACCCATAATTCTAAGAATTTCTTAGAAGTTAATCACTATGAATATCTCAGTGTACTAGGACTATACAGTAGCCCCAGATCTGTAAGCAGATGCTGTGAGTGTGTTTCTTTTCTCAGGGCCCATTCAACATCAGATGACCTCCTGCAGGACTTTGTCATGGTGGGAATTGGCAAGAGCCACAGAACAAGAGAACATGTTACTAAACTGTAAGTTCAAAGTCTGGATAAGTACAGAGTCACATACTGGGTGTCACACGTCAGTTCATCTTTAGTTTCAGTTTCAACTTCGCGTCCAACTTTCACACTGTTTTAAACACATCAGTCACTGATTAAAAAATAAAATAATTCTGAAGAACTGGAGACAGACGAATAACAAGATACAGATACTTGTTTAAAAGGGCAACTAATAATTCAACTTTACTGAAGTAAAAGTCTTAGATGAGTCAAAGAAATCAGACTTTTTGTGTGGTTGCATGTTGTCAGGGTTGACCTGCTAAGACAGAGAAAGAACACACAGGAGCCAGTATGGGTCGCTCGCGAGGAGAGGTTGCAAGCGCACTGCCTCAGTTACAATGCCCCAACTCTCTGAAGAGTGTGCCTGTCCCTCTCCTCTTTTAT
>JAPQRP010000007.1:1296484-1332768 GCA_037367295.1 Apogon hyalosoma | reverse complement strand
TGAGTGGTGGACTCACTTTTGTGAGATACTGTCTGTGAGTGTGTGTGTATGTATGTATATGTGTGTGTGTGTGTGTGTGTGTGTGTGTGTGTATATATATATATATATATATATTTCCCCTGGTATTTATAAAGTATTCTGATTCTACAGGAATGTGTGCTCTCATGTCTCTAATGTCCAGTTTGTGATTTTGTCAGACTCATCTTTCAGCTTTTTTGACTCTTTATGAGTAAATGTTTTTGTTTTCCTCCACATCTGGCCTCATATGTTCCTCTCTGTTCCAGGTTTAACCAGTGTTTCGGGGTCTTGGGTGTTCTGGACAGGCTGCACGGCACTGACGCTAAATTCCGACAGACGAAGCAGTATGAGCGCCACACCCTGCTCACCAGCCTCACCCCCCTGATGGAGAGCATCCCTGACGCACCCAAGAAAGGCCAGTGAGGACCGCCTTCATACAACTGACTACATGTCTGATCAATCATAAATACAGATTTTAACTACGACAATTCTGAAAACCTAAAATGACAAATGTTTTCGTGCAGTTTGACAGACCTGCAGGGTACTCCCCACTCTAGCATCATGTTGTCACAGCTCAGATAGTAGCAGCGAGTTGATCAAATAGGTCGTTGACATTTTCCACCAAACATCCTCTGATCAGAACTTGCTGAAAAGTGATGGTTTTTAACCAGGCTTTCAGACAGACACGGCACTCATACCATGGACTTGTTCATCATATCATTTCTGTCCTGACGTGATTCAAACCACACTAGTAGGAAGCAGAGCGGTCTGAATAAACCACTCCAACCGTGACCAGTGAGAACCAGCCTGACGAATAAGGAGAAGACCAGGGTTTATGCAAAGGCAGCCATGTGGCTTTTATTCTGCTTCAGTCTGAAAAACACAAAGAGGATCATTTCACTGTAAACAGATTAAAACGAGTCACTCTGTCTGAGAAGTCCTCTCATAGCCTACATTACATAGTAATTACTGTATTATAAACATGTCAACAGTGTATTAAGCTGTATAAACTAATCTTGTACAATAAGTGATTTTAAAAAAATAATGTTCTAGGCACTAGATACTGTAAGAGTTCAAGCTCAGAGGTCCAGATTCCCCCTCCTTCACTGTCTGCTCTGAATAAACAGAACCTACTTTGACTAAATGCCTGTACATTTGCACTTTGGCAACACAAACACTTACATGAATGTTGAATGTGTCTTTGGATTAGAGGACTCCTGGAATGGTTTTATCAGGACATGAATGTTTAAAGATACATTTCATTCAAAGAAATTCCTCAGCTGTAATTTATATTTTAGTGTTAAATCTATGGACTGGACTGTTTATTAAAACATTTTAATGAAGTATTTTTGTTGTCCTTATTTACCTTAAAAGTATATTTGATTGCCACGTCTGATCAGTAAATATGTGGACTACCTTTTCAAAAAAATGGAAAAAAATCTAGTAAATACAGTGTGTTGCACCACTGTCTGTGGTAATGGTCCAAATATTCTGCTCACTTTTTTTCAGAAACACAATGTTGTTGAATTGTGTGTACATGCGCCCAAGGGAAAAAAACAAAGAAAAAACATTTGAGTACCTAATGAGGTTTTTGGCTCATTAGTTCAGCCCAAAGTTTTATTTTATGTATTTATTACTTTTTTTTTTTTTAATCACCTAACGTTAGCCTCATAGCATAGTTGCGCAAGTCATTTTTTTCAGGTCATTGCTGATTCATTTTTAATCAACTGTGTTAGGAGAGTAAAGTTAACAATTTGGCCAAAAATATGACTTGGACAATTATGCTACAAGGCTAACAGTATGCAAGTTCTTGTGCAGATAAAACAAACTTCACTTTGACACTTGGCAGGAACAGATTGAGTTACTGTGCTAGTTGGCGTTCTAGTGACGCAGCCATCGTGAACTGGAGGAGAACACTTTAAGAGACACTGAAAGAAAAGCTGACCGACCCTCACTATCAAATTCTGAGAGCGACAGCAGCATTTAATATACACAGCCTGGCTTAAAAAAAAACAAACATCTGAATTTAACTGAACCCATAGTTCAGATCCTATTTTTTTATTTGCAGTGATTCACGTTTCATCTGCACCAAGTTCAACTGATGCAGTGAGTAGCTTCTCACGTCTTAGATTGAACTGATGAGTCCAGACTGACCCTGTTCCAGAATGATGGCTGCATAAGGGTGAGAAGAGAGGAGGATGAAGTGATTACCCATCATACATAGTGTCTACATTACAAGTCTGTGGGGGCACTGCTATGGTCTGGGGTTACTGCAGTTGGTCAGGTCTATGTTCAGGCACCTTAGAAGCTTTACCACTGAACAAACTTATGCATAACGAAGCCACTTGACAAATGTTTGCCAATCACAGCTAAATGTAGTTGGATGAAAACTTGGTGTTCGACTCCTTTTTTCCCCCAGTTACAGACGTCTGGATGCATCAGACGATTGTCCTGTAACACATCATAAAAACTGCCACGCTGATGATTGAAGTGTATTGACTGAAAAACCTAAAATCATTCACGCTGGACACAAAACAAATAAAAGGCACCACAACAGCCAGTGTTTTAGGGTTTTTTTGTCCGTTTTGTGTTTTTTTCTTTATTAAGGAAAAGCATAATTACTACAAATTACAAATAACACTAATAGCGAATCACATCAGCCTACAAAGCAGATATTATGAATATTAAATGTTATAATACAAGATCTCATTCAAGTATTTTACATTTTTCCATTTTATATTTTTTTTGTTCCTTTTTGTCTCATTTTCAGCTTTTTTTTCCTCATGACAAGCCTAGGATACTGTAATGCAATGAACTATTAACATGTTTTAATGGTTCATATACAGCTTCTTCTTATTCATATGGCTTTATGGAATTTTGTCCTTTAGTTTTGTTTTTTATTTCAGTCTCCAGGCATCAGAACCAGCCATATTAACCTCAGAGCGGCATCACAAACCCCAGTCAGGTTCTTTTTTTTCCTTTTCCACATCCGTCGTTCATCTGTCCGGCCTTCAGGCCTGGATAGTCTGTGTCAAACTGACAGAGCGGAGGGTGCAGCAGCGCCCTCTAGAGTTTGTTTGGAGAGCTAGCAGCAGTTCTGGTGCTTTTTGAAAACTCCCAAACCACCCCGAAGCCAAGGGAGAAGCAGATGATCATCACATTTGGGAAGGGAGAGACTGGAAGAGGGCCTCCTAGTGGCCACCTGCTGTACCCGCAGCCCCACAGCAACTCATTAAACCAGTCACTGCTGTGGGGAATCTTTTTCTATATATTCCGTAGCTCGTGTTTTTTTTGTCTATAAACCTCGTAAACAATTAGATATATCAACCTCCGAATTTGACCCAAATCTCCCTGAAGTGAAACCAACAAGACATTAAAGGGAAAAAAAGAGCAGTTACAGCTTTGCAAACATTTTTCCCCATCCATTCTAAGGAAGAAAAACAGAAACACTAACAGGACTGTTTGACATCCACCTACCGAGTTTCACAAAAATGGACCAAGAAAGATACATTTTAGGCTTTTACTTCAGCCTATTCATTCGACAACTTTCACCGAGATGTGATTAAACTGTTTGACAGTAAGAGTCCATCAATCTAGAGAAAATTTTCTTGAAAGCTGCAGAATATCCACAAATGTATTAAGACTGAAGGATATTTTATTTTGGTTAAAGAAGAATTTAATCCCAAACTATGAACACTCTTTAACTGGCAGAACATTGCATTTAGAATTAGTTCAACTCACATTTGTGTTTCTTGGCAAATGTCTTTAGTCACAAAAAAAAAAAAAAGTGAGTAGTAATTAACTGATTCCCACTGAAAACCCTGATGTCACATGTTCCCTTTTGTGTTGTGAACAATGTTCCAGATTCATGAAAAATCCACAGATGTGTTTTGTGGTTTTTGTTTTTGACAACACCCTGACACATGATCCCACCCCACCGACCATCGTAACAATAACAATGCTAGAAACACTGCAAATGGAAAATAAAAAGCATTAACAGATAATCGAGACCATTGACAAAAAAAAAAAAAAAAAAAGTTAAAGAATACATACATATGTAAGGCAAATTTATAATCTGTCCTGTGAACAGTAAAACAAGAAGGAACAGGGAGTTGAAATCAATTCTCTTCATCTGTCAAATTCACATTTACATTAGTGGAGGAAAAATCCATCCCTCTCCTACTTGATATTGTTGAAGCAGACAAAGATCCACGAGATTATTAGAGTTACAGGGAGAGAAACGGAAGCAAACGATCCTGAACGGATCCGTCCACAGCGAGGTGAGACATCGAGCTGTGTGCCGCTTGTGTTTTCCATCGAGTCCACCCACACCGACGCACAAAAAGTGTGTCGGGAAAGGTGGTTCAGCAGATGTGGGGGGTTGGCCTTCACCAAAATGTCCGACAAACCCCTCCCTATCCAGCTACGGCCCCCGTTTCCACCCAGAGAGCACCTTGCGACAAAGAGGGCGACGGCTCCTCCTCCTCAAACAAACCATCGCTCTTCAAGTTAATCCAGATTTGATGATTCCAGTCCTGTGTGACGTCGCTGAGTGATGTGTGACGTTTGGATGGATGTCGATCGGATGGATGAGTGGAAGGTGGAGGGGGGGAGGGGGCAACATTAAGTCAGGAGGAGTTGACTCCCTTCCCGACTCTCTGCCCCCTTTGAGTGTTTTTGTTTTTTGTTTGTTTTAGCTGGGGGTGAGGTGACGAAATTCCAGCGTTTCAGCACAAAAAGCCACAACTTGCAAAAACACAGGGATGAAGGGAAGAATCACTGGACTTGTAACAGACCGGATGCTGCTTGGAAGACGGGATTAAAGGTGATGAAGGGGGCGGAGTCGTGAGAACAGTTTTGGCAGACGCAGCGCCACCTAGCGGCTTCTGTGACTGGATATATATATATAATGTTGTGATTTCAATGCTGTACAATAAGGTGGCGGGCACGTTCGAAGCAGTAAAACCATTAAAATAAGGCAACTTTTAATGATAGTGTCCATACTGAGGTCTTTTTCTCTCCACACATTTGGTTCTGTTTGTTTTTTATCCCTCCTTAGTGTCCCACTGTGAAGTAAATTTTAAATTTTTCAGGGGGAAGGGGGTTGAAAGGGGTTCTGCAGATACATCAGAAATCTCCGTCGCTCAGTTCAAACCACTTTTGGTCCGTTTGGATGTAAAGGCGAGGCTTTACAGACTTGCTCCAATTCCACCATGTGCCGATGAAATCATACTAATCTGAAAGGCAAGGGCAAGGAATCAATTGTTCATCCAGCTCAAAGAGGGGGCCTGGTAAAGGGGCGGAGGGGGGTCAGCATAGTAACAAAAATATATTAAATAACTAAAAGTAAATCCAGAATGACCATCTCTATCCTGTGGCTTTTAAAAACAATGACGCCCTTTTCATATATGTGATGTTTGCCTCATAGATCCAAAAAACAAAGAGTCTTCCAAATACTTGAGGAAAAAAAAAAAAACTTGCTTCTTGCTGCTGTTGAAAAAAAAAAAAAAATGTAAATGCAGCCCCCTCCCCCCTGCACCCATGGAAAACCAGTGGTGGTGGTGACTTGCAGACGTGGTTGAGTTGATCCGTAGCTGCGTTGGCTTGTGGAGCTACTTCAGTGTCTTGGCGTCTGGTGCGGGGTGAGGAGCAGCAGCAACAGCGCTTTTCTGGGAGGAGGGTTTGGCATCATCCTTGGCAGCGGTGGGGGTGTGGCTAGGGCCTGAGGAGGCCTGGCTCTGGGGGCGGCCAGAGCTTTGAGACGGGTGTCGGCGACGGCCACCGTCCCCGCTGGAGGAGTGTCGTCTGCGGCCTTCCTCCATCGGTGGCTGTGAACAAAGAACCACAGAGATCAGAGTCGTTCACCTTCACCATCGACCTCACATTACAACTCATCATTATTTTAGGCTTAAATATGTAAATAAAGTTTAACTTTAATTCTATTACTATATTTATATTTAATAAATACCAAATTTCTTATTTTTCTCTATATATGTCATATTTCACTCATTTGTGGGGGGTTTTCTACATTTGCTTGTTGTATGTTGCTGCTGTTAACTATGAAATTTCCCCACGCTGGGATAAATAGTCATATCTTATCTTAATCTGTTAGAATGAAAACAAAAAAGCAACCTGAAATTAAAAACTCAAACACTAATCCTAACCTGACGTACTGATGTAAATTCAATGCCGTTGAACAGTGACATGTTTTGAAAGGCGTCTTTTCAGGATCTAAACTAACATCAAATTCCATTCCACTTACATCAACTCTGAAATCCTCCAGGCGTTTGAACTTGCTCAGGTAGTCCTGCAACTTGGGGTCAATGTCCAAAGTCTTGGCTTTGGAGTATTTAAGGAAGGCCCAGAACTTCTCGAGTCCATACAGTTGGCCTGTGAAAGCGAGACAAACAAATGTTAGACAAAAAAACTTGGTGAATGTCACTGCGCCTGTTTACATGACCATAAAAAAACTGTTAAAAATCTGATCTGATGCATTTACATGCACTTAGGAAAGGCAGATAATTAAAAACCCTGGTTTAGATGCTCCAGTCCATTATCAGATTTCTTTTGGAGCTCATACGTACATAATGATGGTAGAATCAAACTTCCTGTTATTGTCTTCCACTCACATTTGACTGTGTAACGTCTGTATTGTACGATTTTAATGTGTTTACACAATTAAAACGTGTCCAGATTCTACCCAGATCTTTTTATACTTCTAACTTATTACGTATAGTGTTTGCTCTTGTTTGCTGTGGTATTCCATTGTTATTGTATATGTGTCGTGCTGCTGCTACACTGTAATTTCTCAGTTTGGGAGAAAATCAATCTATTTTATCAATCCATCCAGATGTAAAAGAATGAAATAAATCACGTTAACCTGTGTACAGACATTGGAGTATTGAGGAGAAATCCAGGTGTGCTAATCTGATTTGTCATAATCAGATTACTGATTATAGATTATTCTGATGAAGCATTTCAGATTACACAGTTTGCATGATCCCTTGAATAATCTGGGAACTCCAAAAATCACATAATGATTGGAGTTTTAAGTTTAGCTTTAGTGTTAGTGAATGAAATGAAGTGATGTCAAAATGTATGGCAGACAACACAGACTGACAACGGACAATATGGTACAAGGTCCTGTTTCCGCTCACCAGATTCATAGTCCTTCATCGTCTCCTCCTGGAAGTCCTTGAAGATATCTGGTCTGAACTTCTTCTCTAAACCGTAGCTGTAGTACCTGAAGAGACACTCCAAACCGTACCTACGACACATCGACACAAAAGCAGAGAGAAACCCATACAGGTGGACTGTTAACGACAGGAATTGAATCCTCTTATCCTTATCGACTGTTCCACGCTTACTGAATAAAACAGACTCATTATTAAACTCATTACAACAGGCGGCCCTCTGTGACCCAAGAAAAGATTCTGCAGTCCATTCATCATCGTGTAAAGCTCTTACCTGTATCCTTCTTTGCCGTCCTCGACCACCAGCTGTCTGAACTCTTCGTACATCTTCCTGTTGAAGCGATCTCTCAGGAAAAATGACCAGAAACGGAACAGTGTGTTCATCTCCTGCGATTGGCCGATTCCCAGTCGTTTCCGCTCTGTGATTGGTGATAAAGCAGTCAGTCACAAAGAGAAGAAAAACAAACCTATACAGCCTAAATACTTTCACGTTGTCCTCCATACATGTGGCAAAATACAATCGACAGTGTTTACTGATTTTCCACCAGAAGGGGAGGAAAGAGAACAACACAATACAACATGTCAGGTCATTAGTGTTGAGTGTACCGTTTAGGCAGCGCCGGCGGTACTTGTGGTAAACATGTTGTGTGAAGCCATTCTCCTTGAGCAGCTCGTGGGATGGGTGCTGGAACTTCGGGAGGGACTGGGGTGTGCAGCCGATGTTACCCAGTACAGGGGTGCCCTCTGAGGGGCTGGCGTTGGAGCTGAGGGGGAGGAAGAGCAGGAGGAGGAGGATAAAGAGGAGGAGGAGGAAACAAGAAGGAAAAGGAGGAGGAGGAAGATGAGGAGCAGTAAGAAGAGGAGGATGAGGATGAGAAGGAGGAGGAAAGGGAGGAGAAATACACTCAGTCACAATAATCCCTCTTCAGTTTTTGGAGTTGAGTCTCTTCCTAAAATGCCTTTTGTGTGATGTCCCTTATAGTTTATGACAGTTAAGGATGTACGCGTTTACTGGTTGAACTAATGAAGTGCATCACTGTGGTTTTTCCGTTGTGTGTCGTCTGTGCAGTGAGTCTGACCTGACAGAGGCGGTGCGGGAGCGATGCTCTCTGGAGTCCATCACCCAGCCTACGTGACACTCCATGGGTGGGTTGGAGCTGTGTCTGGTCTTTCTCTTCCTGGGGATCTACAAGTGTTATGGTGAGGGGATTAGTATTTGGTTTACAGGTGGAGCAAGAAGATTAAGACCGTCACTTCATTTGAAGTGAATGAAGCCGTGTGCGTACCTTGGCGTCAACTGGTCGACTTTCCTTCACCACGGGGTAAAACCGCGGTGTCATGGTCGCGTCCTTCCGGTGAGGTGTGCGGGGCGTGCGGGGCGTCCGGGCACTGCGGTAATTGGGCGAGTCAGGCACAGTAGTTGGGAGCGAGCGGGCTGTCGAGGAAGGTTCGGGGGCACCAAACAGTTTGTTGGCCAAGGCGTCTGTGGGGACTGAGGAGGACATGGACATTTTCATTTCTCTGGTTTTGACACTTTCACACACTTTTCTAGACGTCATTACTAAAATGATTTGCTCTTTAGGTCTGATGAAACTCAGGTTCTCTTCTTCAACTGCATGGTTGAAAGTGAAGCTCCATTAAGGCCCATTCATGCTCGTTCAACGTACATATCAAATGGTGTCAGGCGTCACTGTCTGTATACTGTCATGCGTCCATTGCTTTGGAATGAGCGTTTATCAATCCATTGACCAGAGGGCGCTGCTTTTAACACACTGGCTGAATACCACGAAGAATTACGTTTTTGAGAAGAAGAAAGTCAGTAGCAACAAACATGGCGACGACAGAGGAGGTATTAGTTAGGTATTATTCATCATAAATATGTCGGTAGTTTTTTTACTAACACACACAGTCGCTCTTTGAAAAGTTCTGTGATTTCTGGAAAATTATTATTCTCTTCAAATCTCAACATTGCCTCCATGGTTCCCAGTGGTACTACTCTGTATTCTCCATTTGGGTACGCATCCACATACGTATACGCCTTTAACGTAGAGCATAAATGGGCCTCAAGTCATAACAGCTTTATTTATTCCTCACTGTGCAAAGCCAGTGATTGATGATACACTTATGTGTGCAATAACGTCGCCTCTATAGAGGCACGTTGGCTAGAGTTTCTCAACTTGATGTATGGTTGCTTAGGAACCACTTAATGCCAGATAAAGTGAAAAACTGGCACATACTAGTTACTCCCAAAAACAACCCAAATAGTGGCCTAACCTTCCAACAGTAACCTGTACTGAGCCAAGGCCTGAAAAAAAAAAAACAGCTGAGGATGTTTAATAATGACGGACATGACTGAACAGTTACAGCTGTGGGTTTAAAGTGATGATGCTTGTATAATATGACTCCAGCAGTGCTCAGTTTCCTCACAAAATTTGGAAACATACAACTAATGTCATAGACAATCATGACCTCACAAGTCCATATTTAATCATCATAGACATCTGGACATGAGTTGTTGCTCTGAATCCACTATTTGAAGCCTAACAGGTGGAATTTCAGTGGAATATTCTTTTAGTGCCTTGACGTAAGATTAACAAGTCAATTTAAGCATTACTACAAATTATTTTTAATTAAGATAATAATTATTTGTAAACAGAGGAATTGGTGAGTAAAGTTTGGATGATAATCTGTGGTCACTCACTCTGCTGTGGCCGTGGAGGGCCTGGGGGGACTTCCTGGTTGGGGTCAACGGGGGGTTCAGGAGTCAGGCAGTTGAACTGCTCACGGCTGATCAGGTGCACCTTCTTGAAGTTCTCCACCTCTTGCTGAAAAAAGGAATAATAATAATGCCAAAATGAGGCAAAAATTACAAAGCAGACATTTTGATTGTACTCAATATTTTGCCTGATACAATCATAGGAAATAGTGAAAAAAGTTATTCTCATCACAATTTAATAGTCATAACCACTAGAGGATGACTTCAGATTGATTTTTAGATTTTTTTTTTTTTTTTACACTATTCTGGGTGTCTTTCCAGATCCACTTCATTTCCTTTTTTTTTGCCAGTATATGAAATTCCAAAGTTCTCCATCTGACCATTTTCTTGGAAATGCAGTGGGCTTCAAATGTGTTACTTTCTACTTTATTAAACCAAAAGCTATTTGTGCTGTTTTCAAACGTGATGTTGAATTTACACTTAACACTAACAGCTGCAGTGCTATCTGTACAAATTTAATCAAGAAGCACATTTAAGAGCAAGACATTAACTTAATAATTCAATTCATTTTTTAAAACCTGTCAAATCTTATTTAAGAGACACACAAGGCCTAAAAGTCACAATAATGGATATTATACTTTAAGTGATGAATATGTGGTCAAAAATAACTGATCAGATTTTTAGGTTAAATACAACAGATACAAAGGGGAAACAGGCACTTGAAATTAAAAAGCGTAGGAAAGAATTTTTAACCTTTTCTGCAGCAGTCTGGTGATTGAGATGCAGCAGCAAAACATGGCTGCAAAAAACGCTCCTTTCACCTTCATGTCGCCTTTACTCCGACTCTCAACACAACTACACTGACTGACCAGAAACAGCTTTATTTCAATACAAACCCTAAATTTTTCACAAGTAAACAGCCTGTGATATGCAGAAAAACACCTGCTGTGTCTAAAAGAGCTGGTTTGAAATCACCTGTCTCTGAAATAGTCTCAAGCGCCACTCACTCGTGTCCACGTGTCTTCACATGTTTGATCGTCCATCTCCATTTCCCCCCGAAGTCTGTCGGCTTAACCCCTCAGGCCGAGGCTGAGGCTGCGGGGGTTTATTTATAAACACGGCTCCCATGTTCCACACACCGCTGGATGTGTGCTGGCGAGCACGTGAAGGTCCCACAAAGAGCTCAACAATGCCACAATGGACAGAAAACAAAACTAAACAAACCCCCTCTCCTGGACAGGAGCTTTCTGTTCTGTGTCTAGTTTCCATATCCAGAAACAGCTGTGACTGAAGAACAGGTCCACTCGTCATCTGACTTCAGTCACATACACCTCCAGAAGCTGTCAGAAGAGGCTGCCTTGAGTTATGGGTCACTATGGGCTGCTACTGGAGACTCATTGTGTGCTGAAATGTTACCAGGTAGATTAGAGATGACAGAGATCATGTGACCCTAAAACTCAAAGAAATGAGAGATGACAACTTCAGCTTTAAACTGAGCCCTAAAGTGTAATATCACTGGAAGTTACTTTTACAGGAATCATTCTAGCTTCATTCACTTCACTAAAACCTCTAGTAAATTATTCGTCTGTTAATAAGATTTCAGGGCTGACAGGCCTTTTTCAGAGCAGACATTTTGATCTGTTATAGCAGAAAACACAAGTGAGTAAAAAAATGGCTGCATCACATTTAAGTAGATCAGGTTCAGGCCTTGTAATGGCTCATGTTAGTTCACTTGAATGACCTCCTTGGGTATCTAAATGAAACAGAGCCATTTTTAATATATGTGCAATCTATAAGTAACATCTGTGCTTTGAGTTCACCAGCCACCACGTTCACTGTGAAAACAGTCTACAGAGGCTTTTAAGTGCGCTGCTGTTGTCTTTGATTGACACGTGGGGTTGACAGCTTCTTTGTTGAATTGAACTTTCTGAGCTTCTGTTCACTGAATGAAGCAAGCCTTTTCCTGACAGGCTCGACTGTATTATGGTTTAGGCGTTACACTAAGGAGGTCAAGGTTTTACACAGACTTTTGAAGACATTTAAAACTCAGCATAAGGTCGCAACACTACTGATGTAATGTAGTATTAAACTGTTGTACAGTAAGCCATCTAATTACTGTTTATTATTTACAATAAGATGACCTTAAACATCTTTAGTTATTTGCTAAAGCTATTTTGTAGCTTTAGTTAGAATGCCACCTAATTACAAGTGTAGTCAGTGTATTCAGCAAGTTAGTATTAGTGTTAGCTCCTCACATTTCAACCAAATACAGTGACTTTTGGTTCCAAAAAGCCTACATAGCTAAACTTGAGGCTTCAAAACCATCCACAAACACAGTAACAATAGCTACACTTCCTCTTTAACACAGTTCATTGTAGTATAGAATGGTTAGAGTTGAGTATTCGATTTCATTTCTTTATGATAAATTATTTCAATATCCAGGGTAAAATTATAAAAAATAATCTTTATAGTTTATTTTTCACACTCAAGAGACTGGAGTGTTACTAGAAAATCACCCATTCAATTTAATGCCTTTTAGAAGCAAGAAATAACAAATGAAAAGTGTATTCAACAATTTCTGTAAAGCCCTATGAGGTGACTTTGTTGCAATATTGGGCTCTATAAATAAAATTGAATTGAACAGTGTTTTGAGCCTGAATGTGGCACCTACAGCCTCTCATACATACATAGCAGTATTATCAGACAGAACATAAACTACTCTAAATGGTGACCTCACCTTAATGGTGGCGTACTCTGGCTCATACGTGTCATCCCACAGGTCCTGTTCATAGTAGAAGAGGCCGTCGTTGATGACTTTGGCCAGCTCACTGGTCAGCTTGGCCCGTGACGTGTGGTGTCCGGTGCGGTCGCCGCCCGGGTGCTTCCTCAGGTATGGTGGTGTCTGCGTCACGATCAGGATCTTGTTGACGTCGTGGTCGTCGATCTCACCGTCCGTTTCCTCGTCCGACCAGTCGGTGAAGGTATTGCGCCGTCCGTCCATCTGCTCCATCTCCTCATCGAACATGAAGTCCAGCTCCTCTGGTTCGTCCTGCTCTCTGTCCTGGTCACAGGGAACAGGTACATGTTAATAAACTGTGCAATAAACCGTATCCCTGTTCAACCTGTAGCATGATCATCATATGCACAACTGTAAATAGTATATATAGCTTTTTTGATTTGTCTATTTTTTTGATTTTGCACTTCTTGTGCTCTAATGTGCTTTTCTTGTGTGCTTTTTGTGCTTTGCTGCTGTAACCTGGAATTTCCCCTTGTGGGACAAATAAAGGCATATCCTATTCCATCTTATCTTATATGATGAAAAACACTTCATATCAATGAAATTGATATGTGTGATTGAGCAGGGAATTAGAGAAAAGTAGACACAGTAGAAATAATGCAGACAAACAAAATTCAAGGATAGCTACTTTGTTTATTGATCCAATTAATTACGTGTCAAGTAAAAAGGGTAAAGATCTAGCTCCTGTTTGTAAAATATGAAATTCAGATTCTTTTTCTGATTTCTAAATTCTAAACTAAATATTTTTGTACTTTTAAACTTCTACTGAAACAACTTTGATATACTGGACATTGGGAACTTGTCTAGTACACTTCCTGCAACTTTTTGTAATAGCTGAAAGGAGCAACCGTAACATAAAATTTCCCGAGATTAATAAAGTATTCTGATTCTGATAAACTGATAAATGAAGAGGTTTGGCTCAAAACAGATTGTCAAAACACTTGGCATGTATAGCTAAAACTACATGTTGCCAGATAGCGAATTTTTAAGGTCCGACACAATAATGTATCTTTGAGCAGGAAAAAGCTGATTAATCTTCCGATATCCTCCCGTTGTCAAGCATTCTCCTTTGTTGACTAGCAGGAAGTAAACTAAAAACTAAGTAATAAATATTAAAAGAACACAGCAGGAAACGCTGAAATAAACAAACTTGTAATTCTAGATCAGACTTATTGTTTGAGCTCTACTTCTAGTTTAAACTACACGTTCCTTTCTTGCTCACCTTATTTACTGGGGTAACAGGAGAGGGCGAGGGGCCGGACTGGAGCACTGGGCAGCGAAGTGAGTCATCCTTTTCCTTCTGCTGCTGTAATGAAGGAGCCCAACATCAGTCAAACACCGACAGGAGGGAGGAGGAAGAGGAGGAGAGCAGGTGGATGGGATATGCAGACCAGGGTGGAAAATACAGAATGAGATTAAGAAAGGAGAAAGCCAACTCATTTTTGAGGTGATGTAAAGTTTAAAAAAAAATTTGTAGAAATAGTCAAAATGAAATGAAAGGATTAAAGGATTGTTCTGTGATGATCTGTACAAACCCTATATCAAATATGAAGAAGGCCAAAAAATGTGTCCAAAAACTGTTATCCTAATTTTATCTACAAAACATAACTACATTTCTTTGTTTTGAGCAAAGGCAGAATTGAGGAAGGAAAAAAAATAGACAATAGAAAATGCCCTTTTCTCTTTGACTTCTATAGCTGCACATCGCTTTCTCCATTGTATTTTGGCCTATTTTATTTGGGTTTGCTGAGATCAGAGTTGTGAAAGTCCTCTCCAATGTTGTATTGTCAGAGAAGAGACATGAAAAGCTCATCATTTCTGCAGCAGTTTTGGTTGTCTTCAACACTTTTAACAGACACCTTTCGGTTGTCTTCAACACACCTTTAACACATGGGTGAAAAAGCCTTCGATCTGACCACACAGCAGCCAAAACTGTGATTATGGAAAATGTTTTAGCATTATGGTGTCATTCCTACAGAAGAGTAAAACTAGTCTTACATCTGCCTCTTGATGTAGTCCTTCAGCAGGTCGTGATCAACTGAGTAAAGGTCGTTGCTGCTCATGTTGTCGTAGTAGGTTAACAGTATACTACCGTCGGACCTTTCTTAGCTTCTACGAATCACGACTCCTCATAACATGTAAAAGACTAAAAACTAATAATATCAACACTAAATTAAAAATTTAACCAAAACTTGCAAATTCACCAAACGAAAAAAACAGTGTAAGAAACACTTTAAACTAAAGCTCAACTACTATCAAGAGGAGAGTAGTTGTTTTTTATTTTACCTTGTATATTTCCTTTATTCACTTGCAAATATCCTTTATAGGTTGTGTATGTTTCTTCCATCCGTGATACAGAGTAGGCCTTTTGTATATTCTAGTATTTCTTGTAGTTTTGTATATTGTCAATATTTTTCAGTATCTATTTTCAGTGTGATGCGATAGTTTGATATACAGTCTTTCTTTTTGCACTTGAATCTGCTACTGAACAGAACAGAGCTGCTAAACTGATTTTCAGTTTTTGTGACAGTGACAATAAAATTCTATTCTATTCTATTGCAGAGTTGTGTATCAAACAATAGCACTACTTGAGAACAGACTGAAAATTACATCCACAGTAGCAGTGTTTTAAGTCATGTTTGTCTTTTTTGGGGGTTGCGTTTCACTCCCACACAGATACTTTAAATGCATCATTAATCCATCTGAGGTGATACTTTGTTAAATCTGTCAGCTGCAGATAAATGTGTATATTGTCTAAGTGTTGTACACTGTGTAGGTAATGTTTTGTTGGGACACTGACACAGATGTTTATGGGCTGTGGATGTAGTCTGGGAGTTTGGTTCTTTGAGCTTCAGCTTCACCTTCTCTGTGCTGACCTTGGGTCTGGCTGGGGACGGTCGGGGCCTTTTCTTGACCTCAATCCAGGACTCTGAGTCCAGATCTGGGAGGCTGGCAGACAGTCCTTTAGGCATCGTCTTGAGGTTGGAAATGTCAGGTTCAGTCTTGGTCTGTTGTTGCACTGAGGTGGACGCTCTGGGAGATCCTGCAGGCGACACACATTTCAGATTAATGTGATTCATATTTTTAACTGGATCAGAATGGCATCGATAAATTATTCCATGCTTCATTTCTGCTTTTCTGTAACTTTGCAGTTGAAGTTTGCTTACAGCTGATGGCAGCGTTTACCTGTAGGCTCCTCGACCATCTGTCGTGGGACAAACTCGGGGCAGTTAATGAGTTGAGAGAAGTCAGTGTGGGTGTGGTTTGGCATCGTCAGACCTGGCAGAGGCCATTTCTCTGGCTCCACCTTACGACGGATCTTCATGTCAATAATCTCCACCTCCTTGCTGTCCTTCAAAGCCTAACAACGGACGATCAGAGAGGAAGCACGTAAGTTTCATTGTGAATGAAAGAATGCATAGGTCACACAGAAAAGAAAAATAGCAAACTAAACATCTTCATAGCGACCTGTTTGCCTCGTGTTCAGGTACAATTCAACTCACAGTATGTAGAATACTTTTAACTTTAATTTAATATTATTGCCAATCTAACTGATGTTTCCTTTTTTCATATCTGCTCAAATTGTTTTTTGTTATTAAAAAAAAAGATAATTTCATAATATCAATAAGGTGAGGATAAATATCTTTCTCTGGTTTGACTTTTTGTCCAGTGTTGTTGATGATGATAAAAAGACAAAGGGGCTTACATCGAGGATGAGGCTGATGTCTGTGGTGAGCGCCTGGACCCTGTGGAAGCTGGCGATGAGTCCGATGGGCAGGAAGCCCTCCTGATCCATCTTCCTCCTCAGGAAGAAATCACGCTCCAGGTTGTCCAGGCTGAAGTAGTACTCACTACAGGACGGGCAGAAGACATATCATTGGCAACAAAGCAGAGTTCATCCATGCAAATCGCCCGTTTTAGTTTAAAAAAAAAATTAAAAGCTCTTTGACATAATAGTTTGTGCTTTAATCAAAGTGTCCTGTTGTTTTCTGTATATTAAAATTTCAGGGACTGGTCTGTCTTTTAAATGTAGGATCCTGACATTTATATGTAAAGATTAAGAGAGAAAAGAAAAGAACATTTCACAAGATCTTCCAGTGTCTGTATTGCTTAATGCAGATTTGATCTGAAGTGGCAGCGCATACAGAAAACATTACCAGAAAACACTTCCTTTGTTTGGTGCCAAAAAGCTCACATCAATGTCATCTATAAAACGCAACTGAAATTTTTTGTTTGCAAAGGCAGAATTGAGGAAGGATTTGTGTTTCCAACGCTGTGATGTTTTGCTCCAAAAAACACACACACAAAACAAAGTTTAAAACAAGTGGTTCCAGGCACAACAAACCCCGCCCCTCATAAACGTTTTACCTGATCTGCCCTAACTCTTATCATTGTGAAAACACATTTTTGGCGACCCTGACCTTTGACCTACATTCACCAAAATTTAATGGGATCTATTCTGGACCACCTCGCACCTTTCCTGAAAATTTCATGGAAATCAGTCCAGTAGCTTTTGCGTAAAGTTGCTGACAAACAGACAAAAAAACGAACCAAAAACAATACCCTCGCCTCCCCTTCGGGGGGCGGGGTAACAAAAGTTGCCACACAATCATGCCTACAATTGTGTTTTCTAATTTCGTTGATTGGGGGACAAAAAACAATGAAGAAAATCCACTTTGACTCTCTTTGGCTATTATGGTTGCTTTTATTGCTTTCTCTGATATTTTGGCCTATTTTATTTGGTTTTGCTGAGATCAGAGTTGTGAAAGTCCTCTCCAATGTTGTATTGTCAGAGAAGAGACATGAAAAGCTCATCACTTCTGCAGCAGTTTCAGTTGTTTTCAACCCTGAGCCTTAACACGTGGGTGTCACTAATGTCAGGCTTGAAAAAAGCCTTCGATCTGACCACACTGTAGCCAAAACTGTGACTTATGGAAAATGATTTAGCGCTATGGTGTCATTCCTACAGAAGAGTAAAACTAGTCTTACATCTGCCTCTTGATGTAGTCCTTCAGCAGGTCGTGATCAAGTGAGTAAAGGTCGTTGCTGCTCATGTTGTCGTAGTAGTAGGTCACAGAGTTGCCAAACTTCTGGCCGTAGGGTCCATCTTTCACATCGTAAGACTTGTAGCCATAGTGGTAGTCGTAGTGGCCTTGATTGGACAGAAAATCAAAATTACAGGCATTTTATAAAGACATTTCAATCAGTCAACTTTGAATCCATTTAGAGACTTCCAGTGAATAAGGCTGAAGTGTCCATAGTCACGTAGGCTTTCTTCAAATAAAATAAAATGTATAAAAGAGTAAACTAGATACAACATATTTGTTTTCTGTACTGTTGTTTTTGTAAATATTGTGTTTGGTTGATGCTGTTAGCCATACTGGTAGATGGCATCTTCTTCATTACTACACTGTATGTTATTCTAATAATTTATGCTATGTTTTTGTATTTGCACACTGCACTGTCGTATATAGCTCAAAGATTTAAATAACAAATAAGTAAGATAGTTAACGCAATAAAAGAAAACTTTATTTTCTAGGACTGACACAAATGAGAAGCTATAAATGGCTAAAGGAAACATACAAGTAGAAGACACCTTAGTAGTGAAGAGGACACAAAAATTTAAAGACAAAAACAAAATAAAAAGGCGATTACAGTTTAATATTAGCAGTATTTAAAGAGGTATAAATTTATAATACAAGTAACTGTAAGTACAAAAAGTAAAACATGATATTGAACTTACTTTCTGCAAATAGCATCAGTTAATTAGACTTAGTTCAGTTCAACTAAAACTTATTAGTTAAGCTAATGTTAAAGCAAACACTTTTTTCTTTTGTCTATTTAAAAGGCTTTTCCTGACACCTGTACAAAAGCTAATGAAAAAATATTATGTCACTGTTATTTTTATCATTATTCATTGCAAAACACTTAAAATTAATATAATGCTATCCAAGTTAGTCCTCCACTGAATAGCTAACAATGCTATTTAAGCTAATCCTAAATGTAGTTGGTCAAAGAAGAGAAATTAAAAGGTAATCACTTCTGCAGCACATCAGCATGTTTCACATGAACTATACATCTCCAATTACATCTCAAAGCCTAAAAATGTTATGCTCTATTTTCATATTTGCTAAATGTCCAAAAAAAACTTTTGTTTGCAGTTACAGGAACTTGTGCATCATAGCGGTAAAGCCCTACAGCCTGCTCCCTACATGCATAGTATTGGTCTAGAGAGCCAAAACACGATGACCACATTGAAAAGAGGACAGAAAAAGGGTGGACAAAGTGTATTTTTAGCATTTTATTTTTGTGTGTGAATTTACAGTTAAAAATAAGCATACCTCTCCCGCTTCCTCTGCCCCGTCCTCGACCTCTTCCTCTTCCACGTCCACGTCCTCTAAACCCGCCACGGAATGGCGCTCCCTCACTCTTCACACTCGACACCTCGTCATGGTCGTCGCGCCACTCCCGCTCATACTTCTGACTGTGCCAGTCTGCAGAGGATACGACAACATTAACAGAATTCACAGTATTTACTGCAGATACTGGGTGATGGTTCCTCGGATTTTACAACCTAAACTACACATCTGTAATTAAATCATTTTAAACCCTATGTGTTTTGTCAGCTGCGAAGCATTCCATTTGCTCACTGAACACAAGAAACTGTTTTAGTGCATACGCTTACAAACTAAACACTTGAAGCAGAAGTAGCAGATCAGTGGACTCAACACAGAGATGTTTCTCTACATCCTGCTGCTGAGTCACTGTCTGCTTATACTCACAACTGTGAAGCAATAAATCACCTGCTACAAATGCAGAAAAACAAAATATGCATCTGCAATTTCCAGTTTCTGAATGGAAGTGATCTTTCCTTGATTTTTAGATACTCTTCTTGAAACACTGCAGCAGCACCTACCTACTACATACTAACAAAACAGACTGACCTCTGAGGTCGTTCCTTGCGTTGGGAGGCAGCCGTGGGTTTTCATTCTGCCTGCTGTTGTTCCTGGAGGCCGAGCGCTCTCTGGGACCCTCAGATTTCACCTCAATCATGAGTGGAACCCACTTCTGCTTGTTGCCTGTTGTAAAACACATACAGAAATAACAGATAAATGATCAAATGAAGTACATTTTCCTTTATTCCTTGTGGTTTTTGTATGCTTAAATGTGGGCAAATCCAGAAACCACCTGTTGTCGTATATAAACAAACATGGTGGCCGATGTTATTCATTTACCATTAATGAGACCTTCATTGTTCAGTTACCATATGTAAGTTTTGCAAGCACAGAAATGGCAGCACACATACTTAGAAAGTCTAACATATCTCTGTTTATAATTGACAGACACAATTGTGACAAATGTCAATATAGAGTTATGTGACAACCGCATGAATTACATCATGACTGTTCAGACTAAGGTTTAGTAACCCACTGTGAAATTGGGTTAAAGTAGGAAAAGACTGATAAGTGTATTAGCACTTTCTTAACCTTGCCTAGTGAGGCCATATATCAACTTGAGTTCATTTTGTACTTCATGTGTTACTTTCTTTGATGAATTTCTGTATGTATACAGCGCAGAAATGCAATTGCATAAGCTTGAAAGAGAAATTGATATTCAATTGTTGGGCCTAAGATATTCTATTGAGCTTCATGCCATTGTTATTCGGAACAATGCACTTCTAACTATTTCAGTGAATTTACAATTTGACACCGAGTAGCATATTCTTTTCAAAGCACTGAGTGAATGTTTATGCCGGTTTGATTTTGTTACAACTTGTGCAACAAACAATTTAAAAGTATACCCAAAATAGATTTATTAGGCCTGCTGACTTAATGTACGGTATCAACTCAGGTTTCTTGAGTTCGAAGGAATTCAGAGATATTCCATGGATTCAACAATTCCAGTTAATGGCGAGTGTTCCATTTGATTTATGTGAACTCAGATCCACAGTGTCAAAGAAACAGCTGGACCAGCTATCTGTACTGGGGAAGGGTGTACTAATTCACTGCATTAGTACTAACGATAAACACTTGTGTGGAAACAAACACATTTTGGAAAACGGTGACTTCAGAGGATTGAAGCTTCTTTGGATTCTTTCTCTTTGAATATTTAACTTTATTTTAAAGGGCCCAATTTTATTTTGTGTAACCTTAATGTCAAATGTTTAGAATCTCCTTGTCATTTGCCAACTAAAGTTGCAGTTTAACAAAATGTTGTGCACTTAACATAGCTCCTTACGTACCTAATGTGGTGTGTGGGTTACAGTTGCATTACAAAAAAGAAAAAGGGAAAAAAACCTATCAAAGCTGTATTAGGACCACGAGGAAATGGTCCAATTCAGGTTTGAAAAGATAAAAGTTGATAAAGTGTGACTGAAGCACATGAGCAAAAGGGCACTTCAGTCTGCAGTATGAATGTAGCCTTATTATCCTTCACATGGTACAGACAGCTGATACTTTACATATGCATAGTTTTGAGGGTTTTTTTTTTTTTTATTATTAAATAAAGTGACGCAGAGTACACTTTTTTCAGACTTGAATTAAATTCAAACTTTGCATCATTTTGCTTCTTTAGATCCAGAATGGAGTCTGTGACTTCATTAATTGATCTTCCATCTAACTGCCTACAACCATTTTTAGATAAATGTATACACTTTGCATTTACATATTATACTACATACATTTCTTGAAGACCTGTATTTTTCTACACTACATACAAGTTGTGAGGTCTTCATATGAACAAATATGAGTTACTTCTCATTCTTACAGTCATCACTTAGGGAGAATTTACTACATAATGTTAAAATGGTAAAATCATACACAGTGTTCAATTCCCTCTCAACTTTGGGCTGGAATGTATCAGTGAAGTGCAAATTAATGCTGTAAAATGCTTGTCTGAATAGGAACAAACAGATGTATGCAAAGATGTTTTACACTACAAATGTGTTACTATTTCCAACAGTTTTCCTGTCAGGAGGCTTTCTTGGGGCCTCCATAAACTAAATAATGTTCAACTCATGCTGAGAGGATTCATGGGTCAACATCTCATGACTGAAAATATCTGATCGAAGTCTTCAAAACGCTGCTGACTCGCCTGCAGTACCTCTGCCATCCAGAAGGGGGCATAACTGATCTGCTGGTTGGGCAGAGATTTGCGACACATAATGCAAGTAATGTAGGAAATGACAAGCACTTTTAAGTGACGTGGCCTTACGTGAATGCTGACCGAGTAGGTAAAAGAGAGAATGCATAGACACACAAAGCAGTAGAACAGAAGAAGTAGAACCATGAGTATCCCTGTTCATGTGAATTACATTTACTGCAATTGGTAAGTCTGTCCAAAAATGATCACAGCAAAAACGATGTTTTTGAAATCAAATAATACCAATAAAAAAATACACAAAAGAATAAAAAACAAGGGGAAACTCCACAGGAGGTTTGTCCTGTTAGTGAAAGTAAACATGCTGATGAGAAGCCAAATTTGGTCAGTAAATCTGTTCATACTCTTAACTTCTTGTAGCCTAACAAAAACTGGACTGAGGACACACTCAGACGTTCATTATCTACATTTTGTTATTTCAGGACATTGCTCAACGTAAAAAATTTTATGTAACATCCACCTTTTTTCTTGGGTCCATTCTTCTGGGAGTCATCATCACCATTCTTCTCCTCGCCAGAGTCGTCCGACTTGGCCTTCAGGTTCTCTTTACTTTCCTCAATGCTCTCCCGTTTCTCCTTAGACTCCTTCTTCACCGTCGTTCTTTTAGGAGCCTGGATGGGGGACAGATTGTACAAACGGACATAAAAGAATGAACATATGGAACAACTAAATGCATCCATAAAGTCTTATACATATACACAGGAGATTAGAGGTATAAGGGACAGTTCTGGGATGCTTTCCACCCTTACATTCAAACCCTCCACCTATGGATTAGCAGTTTAAGATGCATGCTATGACAAACTACAAATGCTGCTATCCCAAGGTAATACTATCCCAGGAAACACCTACCTTCTGTTCTGTTTAAAACAAGTGAAAACTTGCATAGCTTGTTACATATACGCTAACTAGTAACAGACTCATCAATTTCCATGCAGAACCGCTACAGTATAGTTGTAAACTTTCAGCGGCGTCATAAAAGCCATTTTTGTTGAGTTCATTCATTCACATTTAAGGAACTTGATCATTTTATTTCATTTTGTTTTGTTTGCTCAATCCCATTTAAAAAGTCAAACCTTCTAACACTGTTATGAATTCGAATTTAATGTTTTAGTGTAGCATATTTGAAAGATACACCATGATTTCATCTGGTTTAAAAAGTTAATCCTTGTTGGAGGAACTCATCCTTAGATGTATCACAGTCTGCTACGACAACCATTATACTCATGTTCTGTAAGTTAATATTGCATATGATTCCTTACCAATCTTTATCAGCTTTTTAGATACAAGGAAAGGCAAATTTTTATTCACTACACTTGCAAATCCACCCTGGATAAAAGTGACCAGTACAACGCAGACTTTGTATGTGGTTTTGGATTTCCATTGGTCTCCACGCTGTAATCAATTTGACGTTTGACAGCAGTGGAGCTGAAGCTGACACATGGTAGCGAACAGTGGGCAGGTCATCGCTGAGGATAGCCTCGCCTGTTATCTGTGTTCACAGAGCTGATATGTGCATTTATTCATGTCAAACAGCGTGGCTGAGCTAAGGCAGCTCAGTTACATCAGCAGCACACATTTGTGCAAAGTATCACACTCCTGACGGCTTTCAAAAGGATGATCACAGTGGATCATGTCAAGGCTAAAGTCCTGAATGAGTTACTAGAAGCATGACATGTTTCTGTTCACATCTTGTGTCTTGACATCCTTCAAGCCTTATCTCAGGCTAAGCTAACCGCAGATCCACGCCACACATGCACTGTAGTAAATTGTACTGCAAACAGTGAGTCTCTGCAAACAATAACAAACAAATGAGGCACAATTACACTGTCACACTAAAGTTGTTTCTGAGAAAACACAAACATGCAGAGATTAAATCTACTGCAATAAGAAGAGCTGAAAACCTTTTAGTGAAGGAAAAATGTGTTAAAAACAGAAATCAAATACATTGTACATAGGACTGAGTAATGTGACTGGGAGGCCTACACCATAGACATATTTACACATTACACACTTGAAAATTACATCCCATTCAACTAATACTGTCAGTGCAGAATGCTTGAATAGAGGAGTGCATGAATATTCAGTTTAATATTTTATAAAAAAAAAACTTAAATGTACCCCCCCCCCAAAAAAAAAAAAAAAAAAATTCAGGCTCCTGCAGATGAAAGTATCCACACAGTGTCCTGTTGAATCCTGCAGCTTGCAGTCTCAAGCATACTGGCACACCTAAAGACACTCAAAACCTGCCCAAACCCCGACTGTGTTTGTTTCTTATTGTTCAGTGTAGTGTTGCCCTTTTAGATCAACTTGTATTCCAGCAAGAAGGCAGGTTTCATTGGCTGCAGGTTTAACTTACAGCGGATCTCCATGAGTCTTTGACCTGCCTGACAGTCGGCGGGCAGGACACGGTCCGTGTCACTACCTCCATCTGAACAGAGGGAGGGAAGAGCAGTTTAGAGACGACAATGAGATGGACCAACATGAACAGACACACATGCACAGTCACACTGCATGGAGAAAAGGTACATGTGGAGCTCCACACTCTCAGCCAGCAGATACAAATGAAAGTGAATAGGGAATTGGATGTGTTGTATTTCAGTCAAGTCAACAAAGTCACATTTTTAGTCTTTTAGTCGTTACAAAATTCTAATAATTGCTTTTCTTCAAGCCTCTCTGTGCCATGTTGTGTTGATCCAACAACACAAGGACATTATGCACCCACTTGTTGCCATCAAACAAAATGAAAATATCAACTGAACGCTGCATAAGCTGTATGATCATTGCGTCCACCCAGATTGCCAGTTTATGCCTTTATTGCTTTGAATTCTGTACAGATGAGAGGAAGAGTCTGATAATTTTTAACAACAAGAGAGGTGTCAAATGGAAAGTCAATCAGACTAAATTATTCTTCTATCTACACTAGACGGTACTGGTGAAACTACAGTCAGAACCACACTTTGACGTGAAAAACAGTCAGACCTACCAAAAACTGAACACTGTATTGACAGGCTGCTTCATTCCAGGGGCAGAAAATGTTTTAATTATTGTTGATACTTTAAAAAATGTTGACCTTAATGGTTAGAGTATGAAGACATTTTGTGGATACGAAGGCAAAGCATGAGCTGATGACAGTTGCTAAGCCCTGCAATTCCCAAAACTTATCAAGTACTTTTAGTATCTAAACATAAATCATTTAATAATGCTGTTGTTGTAACCAGCAGCTATGGTAGGCAAAATCAAATTGGAAATTCTTTTTGCAGAAAATAAAATATTGTGAACAATTTCAATTTATATTCATGATCAACAATTTTGCCACTTGAATATTACATTAATTTACAATATTTAATTGTTTTGTCAAAATAAATCAGCACAGGGTCAGCATTACATTTGTAACAAAACATAATTGGAGCTGTAATTCAGTTACATACAGTTTGACCTTAATTTCACATATGCAGGAGTATGACAAGGACCAGACATCCTTATGAATAAAGAGCAAAGTGCATCCAAACTATTAAAAAACTGGAAAAAGAAAATGCTAATTGCACAGGGCCCAAAACAGGACAGTACTGTACCACACAGAAAACCACTAAGAATAAGGGAATGATTAAAAACAAAAAAAAAAAGAAACAATCTTGGCCATTGTGATCACTTTCATCCTTGAACAGCAGTGATGAGACAGAAAATGGGGGCAGAGAGATGGGAAATTACAAGGTATATATCTATGACCAAACTCAAATAAACCAGAAACCTGATCTTGGAGACCCGGTGCATTATGGACCGTGAACAGCCAACATTACAGGTTCATACTTGAAGAGCTGCAACTCATTGCTCTATACACATAATGTTATGTTTTCATCTGCTGACATTCACATTTGAGTCACATGTTGCCTTCATCTTCGTGATTCATTTGCTACAGGGTTTTCCACTGAACTTTGCTTAAAATCTAAGAATTTAGAAGAAAAAAGGGGGAGTGAGAAAACAAGAAGTGAAGGCACTGGAGATTTACACAGTAAAATAAATGTACAGATAGATTTTGTTCTTCTCTGAAAAAAAAATAAAGACAAACGCTATTGTAAAATGTTGCAAGTGCATGTGGATGTAAACAGTGTTAATTCTTGATTACAAATTCACATTAAAAAAATCTAGGAATTTTAGGAAAACTGTCTAGTTGAGAGATGACCATTACAACTCTAGTGTACATATAATTTCCATTCCAGATGCAAAAGAATCTGTAAAAATGTACAATAGGACCGACTTCTGTGTGACCTGATAAAGATCCCTTGGCACAAATGCTGCATCCTTGCTCATATTTCAGTATCCAGTTCCCAGTGTACGTAATGTAAACTGACAGATTTAAATGTTACGTGATTACCAATGAACTCAGCTGCTCTAAGAATAGCTGCGACACACATCCAGAGCTGCTTTTATCAAAGGGGATCCCTAAAAGGACATCCCTACCCCAGGCCTTGGCCCCCTGTCTCTCAAACTCCACCCCTCCCCACCTGGATTTCTGCAGGTTATTCCTGTCTCTGATGACGTGACCCACATTTGGGTGCTCAGGGATGTGTCCCCACCCTGCCGTGTTCTTTTGGAGCTGGTTGTCTAAAATAGGTGGGGTTAACAGGGTCGCTGTGCCACTGACACACTATCACTCGGAGTTTAGAACAGAAAAAAAAGGCTGCGCAGGGTGAGGGCCTACTATTGCTGCTGCTGCTGCTGAAAGGGGACACGGATGAGACTCAACTGTGAACAGACAGCTGTGGGGGGAGTGAAGGGAAGGGAAGGGTGGGGGCAGAGCACAGTCCGAATGTTTGGTGCAAGGTAGGAGACGTGATGATGTAATATCATTACATGAATGATCTTAGTTTTTCAGGAATTACTGAGATGATATTAGGACTGTATGATAAATCAAATCACAGTAACAATGGTCACATATTTAACTGCAAAAACCTACAATTTTAATGGTCCATTGTGTTCATGGTTATGTTTTGATACTGTTTTTTTTTTTTCTACTAAATTTGGTTTGCACGTTTGAGTTGGAAAACCATGCAGCCCATTGTTAAATCAGCTACAGAATTGTACAACCCTTCCTTCACTAATAATCATTTTAATTATTTTACAAGAGTGGTGCACCAAAGACAGATGCACACAGCATATTTAAGTCTACATGCTATGGAGATTCTTCAATTCTAATGGGAGTTAGTATAAATGTTTTACTGAGGAAATAAAGTCATCATGAGTTAAAACAAGATCATTTTTGTGACATTTCAGTTATTTAATATTTATATGAAAGTGCAGTTATAGAAGATGAGCTAAGACTGAAAACAAAGAACTGTCAGGAAACAATTCAAAGAGGACTTTCTGCAGTAACTCAGTGAATCGGTGGTGCAGGAATCCAGTACTTATGAGCTTCCCAGATGTGCAAGAATACATAGTTTTAATCAAACAACTTGAAATCTAGAGGAAACACTAATATGCTTCTGTTGTTATTTATTTTTATAAATGTATAAGTTTATAAATAATTTATAAATAATATAATATATAAATATAAATTTATACTTTTATTTTTCTCTTTTTTTTCTTTTTTTTTTTTTGTTGTTATGTTATTTGTGCCTTCAGATGTGTCAAAATGTTTATGTTTTTTGGCCAAATCTCACAGCCCTTTTGGTGAAGGGATTGATGGACACCTGAGCTGGAGAAGAAACTGTAAGATAGGTGTTGAAGGGGAATACTGCTCTATGAGATTTCTTTTTTTTTTCAGTTAAAGTATGCAGAGTGAATGTGTGGAACAGAGTGGTAACAGTTGGACAGGTGTTGCACTGCAGGTGAGTTCAGTAATAAGACACAAGCAGAGAATATATTCCAAATCACCTGAAGCTACCATAGGGCTACATTTTGACCAACTGTTGCTCAGTGCAAAAAAAAAATTAAGTAAAACAATTCAAAGCCATCTACCAAGAAACTTGAAACAGACTCAGCTGTCAACACGACACAATTCACAAATGCTGTCATGCTCATTTCCCTGACTGAAGATTAAGAGGCATTTCAGCTAGGAAATGCTTGCAGCTGCTTTGACATCAACCATGTTTGTATCATTTCTACTACATCCAGCTGTCCCGCCATGGTGGCGAGAATCTTGACTGTAAAAGAAAAGGCGCAGCAGCAGTTGCAGACCTTCTGTGCTTTGTGTGGATGCAATGTTTAGCTACTCTGTAATTACAGCCACAACCACTAAAATACCTATTATAGAAAACTACACCACCAGTCAGAACACTTTCTGATTGGTTGGTTTGGCTTTAATTTATAGAGGAATGAAGTCCTACCATCCCCTTTACAAGAACACTTTGTCTCTGCCTGCTTGGTTTCATTCAATGTCATGTTTGACTTATTTCAGACCAACAGGAGTCCTGTAAGAGCTGGTTAAGGGCTCATTTATGCTCTACATATGCACGAAAACAGGTGGGTGAATTTGAAATTATGTAAACGTCACTGCCTTTATCCTTTGAAACCCGTTAGCCTCATAACATAATTGCTTAAGTGATATTTTTAGCCAAATTGTGATATCTGCATAACTTTATTCCCCTAACACTGCTGATTCATTTTGCATCACTGGCTATGCTGTGAAAAAAATAAGACTTAGGCAATTATGCTACAAGGATAACAATTTGGCCATCAATCCACCAGAGGGTGCTGCTCTAAATTACCATATTGGCTGAATACAATAGAGGAGGTTTTACTAATATTGGTACTGAGAGGGGTTAGATGCTGTAAATGTGTTGGTAGTTTCTCACCAACTCACAAAGTCGCTCTTCAAAAAGTTCTGCCATTTCTGGAAATTATTCACTTCAAATCTCAACACTGCCACGCCCTGGGTCTCGATGGTACTACTCCATTTGCTCCATTTGATCCGTATCCTTAAGCATCCAGGAGGACAGAAATACGGATGAAATGAAAGCAGAGATGGACAGCTTTGTTCACATCTGTACACATATCTAACGTAGAGCATAAATACGCCTTTAAACTTCAGTCAAATATAATGTCACTCACACTGTTTTGATGAATACTAAGGTAACATGTCAGGTTTTAATGGTTTCATTTATAAAATGTCACAAGACAGTCCATTGTACCTACCCAAAGCCACAGATCCAACTACGTTTTTCATATTTGACTAACAACACACACCCTACAAATATTAAAGTTAGTACTGAATGTGAAAATTGTAAGCTTCTACAACCTGAGGAAAGAAATTCAATCAGCTCTATCAAAATTAAATACAATAATAGAAGAAAAAATGACAGCGCTGCTTTGGGTATTTAAAAAGTGTATGCTTAAGGATTTAGAGGTCAGGGAGACTGACACAGACAGGTCCTCTATCACATTCATCAACCCTACAAAAATGAAAATATTGCCTACACAGTGAAAACACCTACCTGTGTGTCTTTTGTTGCAATCTCCCCTGGGGTGGGCCAGCTGTTGGTGTCACCAAAATCTCCCACCTGGGTAGAAAATTTGAAATGAATTAGACTGGATGGAAACACAGTATTACCATTAACCTAGCAATACTCCCAACCAACACCATATTTTACCTCATAATCTATTGACCTGCTGATTAATCGGGCCTCTATATAATGTCAGACAGAAAAGAGGTCAACTTAAATTGCCCTTTCATTCAATCACCAGCCAAGAAAACCTTAAAGCTGCGTATGATGTTTGTCACCAATTTTTCATCAAATCTGTAAAACCCAAGTAATAGCCTAGGTACCATGAATCCATTAGTCTTTCCATGATTGCTAGAGCTGCACAATATATCGTTTGAGCATCGTCATCGCAATGTACGTGTGCGCAATAGTCACATCGCAGATTCTGCAATGTAGGAGGCAAGTGAACTCAAAATGTTCTCATCTAATTTCAACCTGGGTACCTGACACACATTGCACAGTGATCCACCAATCACAATCATTCTTAATCAGTTTGCTGAAGCAGACCACGCCCCTGCACACAGAGTGAGTCGCTGGTAACATTGAAAAATGAGGAACAAACAAAAGAAAAATCACTGAAAACGAAGACTTTAAACATCTCGTTTGACGTGGACCACTAAACATTTTGCTGTTCCAATTAGGGCTGGGTGATATGGAAAAAAAAAAAATCATATCACGATAATTTTTTTCATATCAGCCAACATTGATATATCACGATATAAATCAGATTACTATTTTTTGTCCAGCTTAAATTTTCTGTTACTCATAAATTAGTTGTGAAGACACCAGAAGGTTATTTTAAATTTAAATATGATTTATTTTCTGTCAGAGGTTGAGAGATGTGCTGAAGAACATTATACAACTGTTTCAGAGAAATAAAACAGGTACATATTGTGTGCATTCCGCTTCAAGGTTTGTGGAAAAGCAATAAATTGGATAAGAGTGTGTGTGTGTGTGTGTGTGTGTGTGTGTGTGTGTGTGTGTGTGTGTGTGTGTGTGTGTAAAACAGCCTAAACATTACCGGTAGTGTGTGCTACGGCTGCTCTTACTCCTGTGCTGTGGGCGTCAACCTAACTTGCCGTGGCTCTAGCATGATTGGTTCAGTGTGGTGCTACTTAATTATGATCAGCTGTTCTTATGTCTGTCATAACATAGGCGAATGAATTTTATCAAAATTATATCGAGCACGTCTCATATTTCTACAGGGGAACGTTATATTGTGATATATACTGTTAATGTTTTATCACCCAGCCCTAGTTCCAGTCTATCGAGCCTATCTCATCACCAATTTCCTTGCTAAGTCGGAGAAAAAAGTTTCACCAATGCATGTTTACACTGCACTAACTCCTCCTGCTTTCTATGTGCATTTTTCTTTGTACTAAAGTGTGTGGAAAGATGTGCAAGGGGCCAATTTGTTAAGTAAAGTTCACCACCAACTACAATAACAGTATAAAACTATTCTCCAATATGTGGACCATTAACATACCTGCCCAGCCAACCCAAGTAAAATCTCTGTGTGAAAAATCTGTACTGTATTAAGTTTATCTGAGCAAAAGTGTCCATATTTGGACAAGAGGATGGTGCCGGGGAAAAGTGAGAGATGGAACTCTCCAAGCTAACACTAACTTGCTAAAAACATTAACTTGCTACGTTTAAAGATACATTTAAAAACTTGCTAGAAGAGTTGTGATGACATCTTCATGTAATATAAAAACAGCCTCACAGACTACTCAATGCTGAAATAATGTTAACATTAGATAATGTAACTATAGTGTGAGCTAATGTAACTTAACCTTTGCCGGATTTGTTAATATAAACTTATAACCACAACAACAGTAGAGCAGTGGGTCAGGAAATAAAACACAGCAGACAGTGCATTGCACTGACCTAACATGTTACAGCTCTTCATGTCAACTTCGACAAAATAGTTTGTTAATCATCATTGCTTTTCTAATCCATGCCACCTGGCAATTTTTCAGTTGTCTTCAGTGCCTGCTGTAGTGTCATAAATCTTTGTGGTCAAGGTGTGATTTAACAAGCCTGCCATACTGCAAGTCTGCCTTAAAAGGTCAGAGATTGTGAATAACTGTTTCCATCACAGGAACTTTGAGGTAGTTTTATGGGGCAGAAGCCGTTGGTGTAAGTCTCCATTGTCAAATTACAGGAACCTTTACCTTAACCTAACTACGTCTGTGCTTTGGGGTAGGAACTCCAAACAGCCCTGAAAACTCCTGGGTGGAGCTTTAAAGGTTTACTCAATGCTGATTGGGTAGACCCAGAGCCAGATAAGAAACAAGCAGCATTTTTAAAGCACTGCATAAGTCAAGTAGTAAATAGTAGGATTCAGGAGTATCGATGGATTTTACAACCAGAAGTATGATATATGTGCAGATGGGCATGCGTTGCTTGCATTCTATGGCCAAATCAGTCACGTAACGATTGCAACTAATTATGTCGGCAGTGGGTCTGACTCAGTAAAGACATGGTAGCAGAGAGGGATGAGCGAAAGGACGCTCCTGGAAATTCACCCCCTTCCTCTTTATACCCTGAAGTTCCAGCAGTAGAAATACACATAATGAAGCACTTTGAAGAGTTTGTTATCATATGTCACCATAAAATATCTCTGTCCTGGGCAACTGAATAGCAAGAAGTGTGAGAATCATAAATACCTCAATTATAACTATAGGAACAGGTCAAGTTTGTCTGTTCAGTGAAAAGATCTTTTAAATGAGTCGATTCTTTCTTTCTGTAGCTACACAGCTACTCAACTGAGAAGTATGAGACATAAACATTCAGTCTAATGCCTACCCTCTGTACTCTGAATATAAAGGTACATGTATTCATACTAAAATGACTCAGTATGGGATGTTGCAGTTCAGTGTACCATGCCAGCAGGTATATCCTTGAAACATGGCAGTATGTGTGACATGTTTTTTTACACTACACATTTGGAAACAGCCTGAATCTGTGACTTCTCTGCTTACACTTTATGTCTGGAACTTCAACAAAGCAAAACTGTTTCAGTGCAGGTCTACTCAGAGTGGATTTATAAAGACTAATCTAATAATAGAAGATGTGAGAGACAATAGGTGATTACTATACTTCATCAAATAGCTGCCCCAGCTGCAGAAGATACCAAGTCTTTATCTGAAACAGGCTGGTAAAAGGATTAGACCTTTATTTCTAATTTCCTCCATTTAATAAATATGAATTGTCTTCAGGATGACGCTGTTTTTATTTGCTGCTGTTTGTGATGTTTAAAAGACTGCATGGTGCTTTTAACATAGGCAACATTTCTTTAGTGTTTCAAATTAAAAGTCTGCAAGCTTTTTGACAGACAGAAACTGTTCATTAACAGGCTGTTTATTGTATAAATGTAGAAATTGTATAAATCTTTGTGAAATATTGATACAAACACCTGCACTGACTGAAATCAGAAAATACTTCAGAGGAGTGATCCAGAACAAAGACCTGAAATAGCTGGATTATACTGTTGAAAGTATTAAATGAAAGACAAACAAGTGTACTTTGTCTTTGAATGATAACACATATGGCAGACATAT
The DNA here is from genome assembly GCA_037367295.1 of Apogon hyalosoma. Lineage (NCBI taxonomy): Eukaryota > Metazoa > Chordata > Actinopteri > Kurtiformes > Apogonidae > Apogon > Apogon hyalosoma. The sequence goes on along the minus strand of JAPQRP010000007.1, from coordinate 1,299,844 downwards.
ATTTTTGCACTAGTTCTATATTTGGGAACTGGCCTTTATTTATTTGTCCCCTATATTTGCATTGACTCTTTATGTTTTTTCCCTGAAGTGAGAATGCAGTTGTTTAAACTTCACATCTGATAAATTAACCAAAATAGAATTGACATTAAAATTTTCAGAGATTTCCCACTAGCCTGGGAAGGTTTTCTACATCACAACTCACTGGATTGAACAGTCCACAGTAGGCATCACTTCAGTCTATTTTGAACCTCAGCAAAGGTGGAACTAGAAATTGTATCTGATATTGGCTAGTGGTCCCTGTCCTCATGCAGCAGAAAAGCTAAAATCGTCAGCAGAAAAAGTGTAAAGATATAGAAAAATTAAAACACAATCACCAAATACAAAACTCAAAGTGATTAGGTAGCAAGTCTGCAGTTGAACATCAAACTGGTAAATCAATCAAGGTGATTCTGGGTGCAAATTAGATTTTTTTCTGTTATTTTCCTGTCAAAGTTAACAACTCCAGTTGACAAGCCTGATTTTAGCCCTCAGCCACTACTGGAGACAAATCCAATTACATCTATTTCTGCTTTTCTTAATTCACGCCAACACAGGATGTGGCTTCACGTACATTTTATCATTACAGAGGCCAAATTAACAAAATAAGCAATTAGGATGTTACCTTTCCTCCACGTCTGGCTTTGGGTGGGTTCCCTGCTCTCACCACTTTCGCAGGGCCAGTGGATTCTGTGGGAACACAAAGATGGTTGGGGTTACAACTCACTCTACTTAAATGAACACACACACACATTGCAGTAAACAGTTGGCTGCCACTGGAAATGACATCATTCTCTGCTTTCCTTCATTTTTTGCTTTCTAACATTATGCACCAGCATTTGCTTTTCAATTTTTATCTACCTGTGGCAGCCAGCCTCATCATAAATGCCTTCACATTCTTTGCCTACTTTTGCTTCATCATTGGCAGATAAAGCAAATTAAAGCAGAAGCAACAAGGAAGCACATTTTTCTGCTGTCACGGTTTCAAAGAAGCTACTGCAAAGAAACAAGAAAATGCAGACCAGTCAAAGACCAACTGGTCCACACCAGTTCAATGCATGGAATGAGGGTTATAACACAAAAATTTCAGCGCAGACAAATGAGAAGAAAAGTGGAGATTGAAAACTCTTTCATGGCTCATGTATTCACACATCTGATGAATGATTTAACCAGAAACAGCTCAACAGTCATGCAAGTTAAAATGTTCTCTACTTCTTGGGAATTTCTTCAGAAAAACTTCCATCAGCCATTAAATGTATTAAGTGTCTTATATAGAACGCAAAAAAACACCCAAAGCCTTTTCCTAATAAGTGATGTTTACTGTTCTGATAGCTGTTACCAATCTGCCTCAATTACATGTTTGTTGGAGGTGTTCAGTAACCATATTTGAAGTATAACTTCAATGCTGTCTATGAATCTACAGTGTAATTTCATACAGGAGATTTTAGGGTTTAAAGTCCAAGTGTTGATTAAGGAGATTAATTGAGGGTTTGTACACATTTTTCAATGTAAAATTCAAGCACTTTTCAAGCACTTTTAAGGGTTATTTTCAAATTTTTCCTGCACAGCACTCAGGGTTATTTTCCCTTTTTGAATATTTAATCATGATTAATCGAAATTAAACCACAGCAACCCAGTGATTAATCGGATTAAAATTTAGAATCGTTTGAGAGCACCAATTAAAAATAAATAAATCAAATCACAGCGTTATAACTGCAAGCAATTTTAAGCACCTAAACTAAAATTCAAGCACTTTTCAGACCTTGAAAACACAACAGTGGAATTCAAGCATTTTCAAGGATTTTAAGCACCTGTACCAACCCTGCTAACTGCCATTACAAATGTTGGATTATGGATGGAATGTTGTTCTTAGTAGTAGCCTGTATGAAAAAGTTCAAAATTTCAGTGGTTAAAAAATTAACCATCTAGTCTCCTTCTCTTATAAACACTCAAATCACATCTAAGAAAGACTGCAAACAAACACCTGATGAACATTGATGGATCTCCATAAGAAGCTCACAGCATCACTTTAGACCCTGGCTCTGACTGTATTTGGCCTCGGTGTCACTAGACTATGAAGCATAAAAGCTCCTCACAGGTACTTGGCCAAGACGCTGACACCAAGCAAGAAAATCTCAGTAAGCTCCTTAAAGGACGACTGTGACAAAAAGAGATGCAATCCACAGATTGGGGGGGGGTGTAATTCCACAGTGGACGTCACTACCTGACGGCACACAGAGCAGCAGGCAGGATTGTAAATGTGTCTCAAATTAAGGTCGTCAAAGCTGATCTAACAAATGAAACCTTAAGCGGAGCTCACCAATACCCCTGCCCCACCACACAACACCCTATATTTTAGTGAATCAGACATAACAGTACTGTGTGAGATCATAACTGATCTGTAATATATATGAAGAACTTCTCTTAAAGACAAAACAAACTCAACAGCTCCTAAACAGTAAAACAACATGGAACAGAATGTGTTCCGTTTCAGCTTATGTGATAGTACAATACTTTACATTCCTGAGGCTAGACATTGAGAGGAACAAGTGAGTAGGTGGAGCTTACTAATGTTCCCGCCCCACCACACAACACTTTGCCCCTCCTGGTCAATGACATCCTGTCTTCCCAAGGATTAATGTTGAATTTTACATTAAAGATAACTGTAAACTACATTAAACTAAATTACTGTCCTTTTTAGGTAGTTCAATCAAACTAAGACAAACATTCTGCTCAAGTTTTAACTTTCAACCTGATTGCACTTCATCAAATTGGTGAATAGTTAACAGACAAATTTTCAGAGTTAAAATTTTCAAAAAAGTCATAAAAAAAGAAAAAAAAAATTATTCAGCCATCAAACTGTGCATTGCACCTGTACTAGCAGTAAAGAAAATCTGCTTCAAATCGGAAAAGAATCAGGTGAATAGTTTCAGAAATCAGCTGGACAAAAATCCTGGATGTACAGACAAAATTCTTGGCATTACTATATTCCCCTGCCCTATAGCAGTGTTTCCTGGGGAATTGATCTGTAGCGGTATGTCATTCAGGGGGGGCGCACACAACACCAACCACAACAGGAACCCAAACAGCGAGACCAGAACAGAAATCTGCATTTTTAAGCAAAGAAAATAACCACATTGCAACAGCATTTAATAATTTAATAATAACATTTAATAACAAAAATAGTATTCATGATGGAGTCATGACATAGTCAAGATGACATCCCAGGATTCATTTGGCTCAAATCGTGAAAGAGTGGTTCAGAGGACATGAGATATTATTTTCACACATTGATTGGCCACCAGATTTCAGACCTTAGCCCCG
>JAPQRP010000007.1:1182245-1199606 GCA_037367295.1 Apogon hyalosoma | reverse complement strand
GTGACATCTAACAGTAGAGGTGAGGGTAAGTAAACCCAGTCCTCATCTACGGAGGCAGCAAGAAATGTTTGGGGATACTAACTGTAGTCCAGATTCAAGCATGTTAAGTTATGGTAAGACACCTTAACACTGGATGACAGCAAACGAATAGAGGAAGTCCATTCTGACCCGTTCACCTCGGACCGTCGATTACTATTTATACACAGTTATATAATAACGAAAAAAATGATGAGTATTAATTTCCATTTCTACAAATAAATCCCCATAAATATTACATTGTTCACTCATAAAACCAGGTTTTTATAGAGGTTCTAAAGTGGGCCGAGGAATGAGCTTTGGGGGACACCAGAACTTAAAATTTCAAAGGAGTAGCGCTTTGTTTTCTCTGCGCTACAGGCTCTACAGTGTTTTTCATCATGTATTTTCTGCTGCGTGTTGAAGTGCACGACTGTCTGGTTTAACGGCATTCATTTTTTACACACACAGAAGGTACGAAACCTGTTTTAATCAATAGGTTTAACAAAGTGGAAAGTGAAGCGGCCCTCCTACCGTTCAACACAGAAACCACTAAACAACAAGAAAAACAAATGTTCTAATGCAGTTATTAATGGATCATCAGTCGTCAGTTATTGTGTTTAATAAGTAGTAGGTTCTGGAGAAGAAAAAGGAGGCGAAGAAAACAGAAAAAGTCAATAAAATACCAGGAGTTGATAGGATTTCTGTTTTTAACTCGAGGAAAAACTCTTATTTTTGTTTTTAACTCGAGAAGAAAACACTTCCAAAGTGTGAAGGAGTGTCAAACAGAGCATCTGTTGGAAGGAAAAGAGAAGGAGAGAGACGTCCAACTGTGAAAGTGGATCAGTGTGTGAGCGTGTGTTTGGCTTCACACACAAACTCACACCTTTCAACCTGATTCTTTTTTCTGACCTCCAGCATCTTCCATCTTTTTCTTCCTCCCACCTCCCTCTGTTCTTTGCCTCCAGTTTTCTCTCACACTCCATCGTCTTCGTTTTGAAGGAACAGCTGCTGGGTGATTTTAGTTTTTACATTTTTTATTTTAGCAGCAGTGAATTGATCCGATAAACCAGGGCTGTGAAACTCACTGTAGTTCAGGGTCTATATTAATAGAATAGAATACAATACAATACAATACAATACAATACAATACAATACAATACAATACAATACAATACATTACAACAGCAGAGAATATAATTGCGTAAAATAGAATAGAACAACAGCAGAGAATAGAATAGAACAGCATAGAACAGAACAGAATACAATAGAATGAAAAAGAACAGAATACAATAGAATCCTGGAACAGACTGGAACAGAACAGCATAGATTAGAACAGAATAGAACAGAACAGCATAGAATAGAATAAACTTTATTGTCATCCTGTATGATGCACACATCAATTATACATTCAAGAATAAAAACATGTATAAAACAGTTAAGTAAAAAAGACGATGTAAACGTAAAAAACAGTCAAGGTAAAAACGGCTGTGAAAGCACATTTTTACATATCTGCCGTAAAAAATGGTGCACACGCACACACACACGCACACACGCACACATGCACACACACACACGCACACACACACACACACAGACACGCAGACACACACGCACACACACACGCACACACGCACACATGCACACACACACACGCACACACACACACACAGACACGCAGACACACACACACACACAAATCCAGGAGCTGTTTTCACTGATTTGATGGCGGATGCAGCACAGACTCCATGCAGCGTTTGATCAAGCTGCTGTGTCAGATATCATCTAATTAAGTGGTAAAACCTGCCCACAATCTAATACCAGAGCTGGATATAGTGTCAGAGCGTCACTGCCGCCCATATGGAAATAACATGTGAGTGTTTATGAGGTCAGACTGATGAAAATAAATGGTGTTTTTGTGTTGGTTGGTTGGTAGCAGGTGGTTGCAAGGGAACATCACTGAGGTGTTTGGAGGGAGTGGCTGTTGCTATAGCAGACACTGAAAATAAATGCATGAAACAACAGCAAGCAAATTAAAGAGCTTCATTTCAATACTACAGTCAGCTGGAGTAAACACAGTTTTCTCAGCTACATTTCTTAAAACAAGTGTAAATTTAGAAACTAAGATAGATAGATAGATAGATAGACAGACAGACAGACAGATAAAGTGTAAAATAAACGGTAAAGTGCTTACTTAATAATAATAATAATAATAATATAATAATAATAAACATGCCACCATTATGCCACCATTTTTAAGAAGAGATTTATATTACACAGGATGAGCTGTAAATCAATCCTATTTGCATTTGCAATTTTGAAACTTGGACAGTGAAATGTATTATATCTATGTTTATCTTTATTTAATAAAAGAAAAAGCACAAAAAATCACAAAGTTCATTAATGAAATATTTGTATACCTCAAAGTAAATATATGTAACAAGGTATCAAATCCAAATAAACTGCTTCAGCTCTAGTTCCACAGGAGCTGAATGGGATGTATTGTGAATCAGTGTGAATACATTTAAAATAGTTATTTGTTTTAGTTTCGTTCAACCAGGGTAAATTGAGAAGATTATGTAAAATGTTGGACAATTGTCATATGGTCACAATACTCATTCATTAAACACCTATGACCCTAAAACAAGACAGTATCGATTCTGAATTAAAGGGGTTTCTGTCCTCATTGTCATTGCAGTTAAATTCTGTTCTTTAGCATGTTAATACTGACTGCTTTCATTTGAGCTTTTCTGAGGTTAATTCAGAAACTCTGCCAAAACACCAGAGCACACAGCAACGTGATATCATGAACTGCATACAGATAACATGCCACTTTTAATTGCCGTGTTATCTATATGCATTAGAAACTTTCTTTATGTATGTTCACGCCACGTAAAAATACCACGTGATTAGTGGTTAGGGTTTTAGCGCAATTAGCGGTTAGGGTGGGTTAGGTTTAGGGTTGGTGGTTAGAGTTAGGTTTCAGGTTAAGGTTAGGCTTAGGGTTAGGGTGAGGTTTATGGTTAGTGTTAGCGGCTATGGATATGTAAATCGGAGATCTTGGCGTACATTGACATGTGATCAAATGTCGTTGAATAACACTTGAAAGGATGAAAATGCGTATGTATAGCACGCCAAAATTGTCAGAAAATGGTGAATATATTTTTCCTATTGTTCAAGACACTGTCCCCAGATGAAGAACAAACCAAGTAAATATTCACATGTGAGAGGTCAGAAATGGACAATTTCCATCTAAATGACTGTCAGTCATTCTTGACTAAGTTAACTCAATTGTAAACAGCTAATTGATTAATCATTGTAGCTCTACATTAGACTCATTCTGTATCCTGGGAAATTAGGCAGAGCTAATACATAATTCCATTCCAACAGAAACAGAATTACTTTGAAGCCTTTTTGGAGTGAAGGGAGTTCTTGTGTCTTTTTCTTCCAGTCTCTTTACTACCGTCAGAAACTTTCTTATGTCAGCTTTGTGTGCTTAATGGGTTTTATATTGGAACATGTTTTTTTTTTTATGTGCAGTTGTAATTTTTTTCAGTACTCTCCGGAAGAAAAGGTCTTGTAGTAAAATAGACCCTCTTGGTTAAAAAACATTCCATGGTAAGACCAGATGGTATCTGCAGACCTTCACGTCCACCATGGAGGATTACTTTGGACATTAGTTTGTGTCTCTTCTCTACATGATGGTATCCATAGCACCATCCGGAAAGGGGTGTGGTCAGCAGTTACTTGTTGGCGTATAAATGAACAGACACTGCAGCAATATTAGGAACAGGAGCAAAAACCAGGGGTGCATAGACATATACAGTACAATAAAGCATCTGTCAGGCATTTGGAGATGAAACTAAATCAAATACACATTCTGAGGACATGTGAGACTTTTCCAATAGAGAACAAGATGTCCCATTCCAAAATAGATGAAAATGCCAAAATGTAAGGTGACCGTAGTCCTCTGCTGGGATTACTTTCAAATGAAAATCATGCTTGATAAGACAATTAGAAAAAGCATCATGTTCCTGAAAACCAGGCTTCTTTACACTTATGAGGTTCCTGTCCACTTGCTTTAGAAATCCACAAAAAACTCTTTGCTGACTTATGAACATAGTCCTGTGAGTTTCTAAATACATGGGGTCAAGTTAGTTTATGTGGATGCAGCCTCTCATTTTAATTTCTGAGTGAGTACACATATCAATAATTATCAGTGTCACAAATATCAGACACAGGTTGATATAACATTATTTATCTTTATAACTTAAAGATAAAGTTTACCACAGCTACCAGACTATGACTTGATGCTTTAATATTTTCCAGGATTTTCCCTCCCATGGCAATTATTTGTCTATGTTGAAAAACCATCAAAATGACAATGGAGTAAGTAGAGCTGTGAGAAAAATGAGCTTGATAAATCTTACACTAGTAATTTTTACTCATTTTAAGTCTAATTTTGAGTCCTGAGTGAAAGCTGATGGTTATAATTTGTTAAAGATGCAAGAAAAAATTTAAAAGGCAGAACAAAATGATATGAAAGACACAATAAGATGACACAAAAACAGCATAAAAAGTGTTGAGAGATGAAATGGTGTAACAGACTACATAAGAGGAAAATAGCAAAAATGATGCAACAAGTTGAAAGTAACATAAAATATGCAACAAGACAGAAAAGGTGCAAAGCAGTAAAAGAAAAAAAATCACAAAACAAAAGCAAAACCAAATGAAAATTATTTTAAAAGATGTTAACAAGATGTGAGCAACTTAAAATACAGAACATTCCCATAACATATCTATAGTCTGATTTCATGAATTAGTTCTTTTTTTTTTTCATTTTAGTGTCATGTAACACACCCAAGAAAAAGAAAACGAGTTCAAGAAGATGAAAACAATGTAAAAACGATGGTAAAATAGGGTTTTATGGTCAGAACGTGACACACAAGCCACTGATGTCCACGGCAAATTATCAAGAAATAGCAAAAAATTATGCCACAATATCATAATTATCATTGTTCTTTTGGTGCATATAAAAGGACTCAAACATTTGTCCTGAAAGCTTCCAAAAAGGAGAAACCACAGTGAGTTTACTCTGACATTCACCTCTGTTTGACCCATGAACAGCTGCTTTTTCTTTTCTATTCTGTGTTCATGGTTTTGCTGTCTTTGATGAGATCAGGAGAGCTCTGTCGTTTATTACTCTTTCACACCAACTGCATTGTGGTGAGAAGAAAAAACACAACGCACCCAGGAACGGCTCGACACAGACAAAAGTGGAGGTCGGCAGGTGGGGGGAGGGGTGCGTGATGGGATAGGGGGGCGGAACACAATGCAAAGTGTCGTCAAGGAGGAGCTGCTGGGTCGCCATGTTGCCCTGACGCCGCCCTCATTGTTTCCATCGCTGTCGCTGCAGCTTCGCCTCATGTAATAGATCCATGAAAGTAGTAATCACATTAGACATGGACACATGGGTTCTTAGATCCTCATCTCCGGAATTTATTTCAAATAATAATAAAAATGATGTATGATGTAATGATATGTATGATGAATATTGTAAAAAAATCTAATTAGAGTTTTGATAATAGTTGTTGTGAAAGCAGATTACCATGATCACGCTAGAGCTGAAATGATTGATTAAAAGAATTATTCGATTACTATTTTCCTGACTCAAAGCTTGGTTCCTCTGTTGTGTTTCACATGGACGTTTATTCTAACACATGATGCCAGGATCAACACAGAGTTGTATGTTTGTTCCATCTTAAGCTGTTTGTGTTATTACGTTGGATCCAAATGTGTTGAAGACTGCAGTACATATATTGTTTGTAGATGTCATTAGACTTTATTTTTTATATCTATAGATATGTTATATAGGCTATGTTTATACTGTTGTCATTGTTGTTATTTCTACATAGATATATTGTAGATAGTCTTTCACTTTTATACTTTTTGTGGTTGTTAGTTCAGCTGGTTCTGGAATAAAGGACAAGTTTGTCATTTTCAGACATGTCTGTTTCACATTTTTACATTTTTTCACCTTTTAAATTAATCGTTTAATTGAAGTTAATCAAAGAAAATAATCGTTTCACTTGAACATTTAAAATATGATAAAAAAATAATGAAACCCTTGTTTAAACATTGAATGTATATGAGGCAAGGCAAGACACATTTTTTTCTTTAGCACCATTCATACACACGGCAATTCAAAATGCTTTACAAAGGCATAAAATTACATTAAAATCATAGAGAATAAAACAATAAACAAGAGGAGGGTGCAGAAAAGATAAAAATAAAGAACAAAATTAAAACAGGAATTAGAGACAGTTAAAACAACAGCTGAAAACAGTCTTGACTAAAATTAATAATTAAGAGTAAAATTAAATGCAGGAAATCAGCTGCGTTGAAACATTTTATTAAGTTTCACTGCTGTGCTTGTCTTATTTTTGGAGATCTGTTTTATATCCATTGTTGCAATTATTTTTAGTTTTGTATTGATTATGGGAGAGTTAAACCACTATGTAGAGTTTTATCCAGCAGATTCCATAGATTCTCAGGTCTGGACTCTAACGAGTTTGATTAGTCCGAAAAATCCTGGTATTGTTTTTATGGTGTCTATCAAACTGATGGTTGTAACTGCATTAGTGAGGGTTAAAGACGTTGTTGCAGTTGAAACACATTCATCACTGCAGTATTTATCTAGTGGAAGGAGCCTTCCATTGGAGACTCCTTGGTCAGGCTGTGTAAAATAATATTTTAATGTCTTTCATCTGTGAAAAGAAGACTTTTCTTAAAATCTTAAAAATTGGTGGCTTATTTTAGGGCAAACCATAAATAAAGGAGCTGTTTGTGGACGATGGCCTAGAACACAGCTGTGAATTGCTTTTCATAGATCTTTTCTTTACTGTCCTGTTACTAAATTAAATGTCCTTAAATGAAAGCTCAGCATCATGAAAGACAGATCTTTTCCTTGCATGATAAGCCTCTGTGATGAATGCTTTTGTGGTTCGTCCTCACAAAGTAATCTCCAAAAATACAACAAGGCTTTGCTCTTAAACTGTCAGAGAAGCATGAATTTTCGCTCTATCCCCACACTGGCTGATTCCGCCTGTGAAACGACTATCCACTCCACCTGACTGACAGCTGTCTCGTTTTATCTGCTTGGCTTCAGCATATAATGCCATTCTCTGCTGCTTTAATAAGCCCCTGCAACAGCAAAGTTCTGTAGTGCTGTAATTATTTTGCTCTTTTGACAGTTGAAAAATTATTCCCGCACGCATGGAAATAGAAACCACGAGGCTTTGTACCCTGGTTCGAGGACAGATTTTTGCTGTGTTGATGATGCATGAATGTTGACAGGTGATAAAGGAAGGCTCTTAGTTTTCTTGGCACTTCTGTCGTGGCGCTGTTAGTCTGGAGTTTCTCTTCTGTATTATTTGGCAGCGTTCAGGGTTTGTGCTGCATGGCTTACTGTAAATGCTCCAGATTTACATTCCTGCCATCTGAATCAGTGAATACAAATGACTGCAAAGTTGCAGCCTTCATTTCGTGGTAATACCAGTGTACTCTAGCCAACGATGCTCTTTTCTGAATAGCTGTCAACAGTATTCTCAATCATCTTCCATAAGTTCTCAGGAACATTTTATATCGTTCATTTAGTGATGACAGTATCAGCTTTACCCCTTCAGAAGATGGGAGATGCATACACATTAAACCATGGCTGTAACTAAACTTCATTTTCATTGGCAATTATTTTCACAGAAAGTTGAATTGTTTATTCTATAGAAACTTAAGAAATGGTGAAAAACACCAACTAGTGTCTTCCAAATCTCAAAGTGACGTCCTCACATGTCCTGTTTGCTTCACAATCCAAAGCTATTCAGTTTACTGTCAGAGGAAGGAAGAAATCACAAAATATTCACATTTAACAAACTGAAACTAAAGAACTTTGACTTTAACTGAAGAATATATGTCTAATAAGCCATAAAGACCCAGTGCTACTTTTGTTACAGTTCCCAAATGCATCTCTCTCTATGTTTAACCTTTCTAAAGTGATTTATCACCATTTATTGTAATATTATCCTCTGTATTTTGCATTTTTTCCAGTAAAAATTAGTTGTTTTATTTAGTGATCGTATGAATGGTCAGAAAAGCTCAGATTAAAGTTGAGGGTTATTATATCAAAAAACAGACAACTGAAAAGTGACTTTTTTAGAACTGGACATAAAACCAAGTGTGTCCATCCACTGTCATTGATCCAACTCCATGGGTTTTACGGGTGAATAAATGTTGTAAAAGGTGATGGTGTTTCCACGGTAACTACAGAGCCTCTGAACTGGGTCATATCTGATGACCATGAAAAGATGATGAACTGCATTTTAAACCAATTATTCACATGTATTGATAGAATTAAGAAGTTATTAAACATTTATTCATGGCCAGTGGCTGTTTGGGGTTAATTTAGAAGATTAATTCAGTAGACAAACATTTGACAAGTCAATGTAAATTTATTTAAAATGTTGAGGATGGGGCATTAAAAACTGTTTTATTTCTGTATTGCCACAGACAGCCCAGCTCACCAAATAAGTTACATTAAATTATTAAATTAGATTAGATTAAATTAATTAGATTAAATAGAGCTGGATACACAACTTCATTACTTTTGTCACCAATTAGTTTAACACTAATGAGTATTGGGAAATGTCCACTATCATTCACAGGTTGACTGCTGGTGAAGTTACAAAGACTAGTTTAGTAATGACAATTTCAAACATTGTTGATCCGTCCGTCCATCCATCCCTCCATCCATTCATTTTCTACTGCTTATCTGGGTTGGGCTGGGTTGCGGAGGCAACAGTCAAAGCAGGGATGCCCAAACTTCCCTCCCCCCAGACACCTCCTCTAGCTCCTCTGGCATGGGTCCATCCTCTGGTGGACTCACCACCTGCTGAGGGAACCATAGGGGCCGGGTGCAGTATGGATTGGGTGGCAGTCGATGGCAGGGGGCTTGGCGACCCGATCCCTGGATGCAGAATCTGGCTCTTGGGACATGGAATGTCTGTCAAACATTTTCCAGATGAATTGAACACCAGCGTTGTCTGTAAGTCAGAAAATGCTAAAATTGTGTTTTCAAAGGCTGAGATGACGAGCTCAAATGACAGCTGAAAGATGGTGAATTTATGGTTGTACACAGGGGTGTAGAATTGGGTAGGGATACTAGGGACATGTCCCGACCAATATCCAGGCACTACTGTGTAGTCACTACCGCTGTCTGTAGTGTTTAGTCAATGTTTATGGCACACAAAGGGTTAACAATCACTCTCGGCTAGAAGTCCTGCCTCTAACCTAAATTTCATTAAATTAAATTAAATATTAAATTTCACTCCAATTGGCTCTGTGGTTTTGCTAATGTACATGTGACTGGCCGTCAACTCTGTCACTTCAAGGTGCTAGTTGGACAGTTGGACCACTAGCGTGAGCTGTCAACATGTTTGGCATATTTTGTTCTGCCTGGGTCACATCAGCTAAACGGATTTGAATATCAGTGGTGGCATTACCCTTGGCCACACTGGCTGCAGGGTATTGTCATCAATTGGTTGTCCGTCCGTCCAAAACCTTCGCCATGCACTGATAAGTCAGGCCATTAGATGCAGATCCTCACAGAGTTGGCTGGAGTCAGCTGTATACACCATGCGGATACAGTGCACAGCATGGTTAAGAAAAATAGAGGGATGAATGAAAATGCTACTGTAAACCATCATTTGGAAAAACAAACACTGGAGTCTCCACTTCCTGTACAGCTTCAGTGACAGTGGCGACAACAGAGTGGAGGAATGGGTGAGAAATGGAACTAAACAACACTAACTGTCACCAATATTTAGCTCAAGCCTGTGAAAATGATCCTAATGTTAATACCAACGTTAATAATGCAATGTTAGAGTCTGGCCTGGCTCTGGGTATAGGCCACACAAGCGGATACCTAGGGTGCCGTCTACTGGAGGGGGCGACAAATTACAGACAAAAAAACAAAATAAAATAAATAGATGAATTAAAATATCTGTATAATAAACTTGAAACGCAGCCTTTACACGTCCTTGACATGTTTTCTCTTAAATAAATCATAATCAAGCCTCAATATGACAAATCTTTATTACACTTTTCCCACTTTGTGGATTCTCTCATTCACATTTATTTCTTATTCACTGTTAAAGTCATGACACCAACTCACATGATCTGAAACATGATAAGGATCTAAACAGTTTACATTATTTCTCAGTGTATATTCATTTCTTTTAGACTTATTTCTCTATACTTATGGTTCATTTACATTCATTCTTTACCACTGTATGGACTGTTTTAGATAAATCTTGTATTCCTTGATACATCTATTGCACAAACCAATTCCAGTATTGATTCACAGTCTCAAACATTTGACATATTGCAAATCAACATATCAGTGACAGTCAAGATTAGGAAGATTTTTATAAGTCAGGCCGAGGGTTTTCAAGTGCGAGCATGCTATGTTTTACATTTGTATTTGTGTCTGTTTGCATGTGTGTGTTTTTGTGTGTGTACATGGTCATCAGGATTTAAAGAATGTCAAAGAAAAGAAAACTGGACATAAGACACTTTTTTTAGGAGTCAAAGAGTAAGTTGTTTCAAGGGTATAGAACTGTAGAGGCTCAACAATATAGATATTAAATAAAACACTTTATTTAGTGCTAAACAGATACACTTTTTAAAGTTATTTTTTACTTATTATTTTCATGTTTTTCTCTGGAAGAAAACAACTGTTTAAAAAACACAAAGAACATTTGTGGGGAAAATACAAAAAAACCTCAAATTCTTGATGCTCATGATTTTATCCATATTTTAGGGGAATAAATTACATGTATTAATTGAAAGAAACAACCTTTTTTGCTCAGGTAATAACTGTACCATCAAACTCTATAATCATTGTATCCCCTAATCTGTTCATATGTCATGTATCAACATATTTATGTCAGGTTATTATGTCAGGTGACAGAGTAGAGAGGCAGGAGGAGATAGAAGAGGAGAGACTGAAGAGAGGCTGGAAATTCACAGGTGAAGTTAAATAATGATGGAAATGTTAGTCGTGAGAATAACGTTGCAGAATGCATTCAATTTTTGTATTCTCTTTAGATATTCAGATATGCATTATAAACATGTCAGTTACTGAATTTTTTTCTGACTATGATTGTTCGCTTGTTTAATCAGCTCTACATGATGTGAAATTATGATTGCAAATGCAAAAAAACCCATAAACTTTCAGGAGTGCTGCCTTGGAGCACTTTTGTGTCCCCACCAATGTCAAAATCAAACCTACTCCCTTGGTTGTACATCAACATAATAGTCATCAGCTAATTACATAATCAGTTAATCATTGCAGCTCTAGTCAGAAATTAACTAAAATACTTACAGTAAGTCTGTGAGTAGTTCTTGGGAGATCCTTAGCGAAGAGTTTTCTTCTTTTCCAATTTTTCCAACCTAAAAGACTGAGAGGAAAACATCAGATAAGGACCAACGCTGCATCTGAGGACCAGAGGAATAAAATATGTTTACAGTGTAAGAACAACAGGAGCATGTCGTACTGGTTCTGACTGATACTGGCTCACAGCCGAGGCGACCAGACAGAACGAGGTGAATGGGGAATCCATGAAGGTTTGAGGGCCCTTGAATACTCCAGCTCAATGGCCTGACCTATCATGTAGTTCATGGCATAATCATTAGTATTCATTGCTATTGTGTCATGTTGCATACATGTCAGTATCTGTTTGGCTGGACAGCTTGTTCAAATTCAATTCACCAACTCTTCTGGACAGAGCTGGTTGTAGTAAACTGTTGTAGACTCAAATAAGGGGGAGATGCTGCAACTGTGATGTGACCATTTGGTTTGTTGAGTTGTTGAGTGCTCTTTTGCTCAAGTATTTGGTAATTGTCCATCACTATGTATTTGCAAACACAAGTGCTGATAATGCCACAAAACAAGCTCACACTACTACACACAGATATTGCTCATTAACCCATACAGTTGTGCTGGTTGACAGCAATGTCAACTTTACGAAATCTATTGCTGCCTAGCTGAGAGGCTATCCATACCAAATAATGCCAACGTTATGTAACTATATCAGATTAACATGTCATGTCAGAGCCAATTACCAGTAACCTTAATGGAACATTTGTGTAACAGGATCCTTTAATGGTCCCACTTTCATAATCTTAAGCACCAGTACAGTACTACATATAAGGACAAAACACAGTTTATGCTAAAAATAGAAGTTTCAACTAAAAGTAATGCAGCAGACATGGACACCTATTAGAGCCTTTATTTATACATCATTTGACACCTTAGTACAATTTAAATGTTGTAGAAACTTCCATAGAGTTGTAGTGAGGAAATTTTTCTATAAAGACTCAAATTCAACTATAAATATGATTATTTCTGCTCTTAAGTAAATTTTAACATGGTTGTTTATGCCTCAAGTGGAAATTCAAGGAATTGCAGAACAAAACTTTGGCAGTTGTATAGAAAATCATTTTGGTCCAATGCCAAGAGAAGAACTGACATACTGCTAAATGATGTTTGTGCCTCAGTGCATAACAGTGTTTTTCATTTCCATAATAATACTGAAGGGATGATTTGGAAACATTCATAACTCCCCTTAACAGTCTGGCAGACCCCATACTGTCAGTGTCTTGGCTAAGTATCAGCAAATTATTATTCATTTTTGAAACATGTCAAACAAAAAGACCTGGAATGGTCACATAGGTTTCTACTCTTGCAGACTTCAGCCAGAGGAAAGAAAATCAAGACACAATAAAAAAACTATTTCTATTTCGTTTGTAGGTGGTGGTTTTTGCAGCGTCCCTGCCTCAGTACAGTGGTTTGATAGTTGCAGGGTGTGAACTCTATGTGGGTTACTTACACAGTGATAATGTCTCCAGAGATAGCATCAACAGTAACACCAGAAGAAGCAGAACATCCAGGACAATCAGCACCACAAAATGTCTCTGCTGATAGAATGTACTTGCTGCTGAAAAAGAACTTTCAGTTTGTACATCATGCTGATACAGAGCGGATCTGTGACCAGATGCTGCCTTGCTGGAGTTTTAATGAATTTTTCAGCACATGTTGTACAGCCAAATTTGTAGACATCAATCAACATGGAATTTTTTTCAGCAATTTGGTCAGTCGTAATGCAGAGTTATTACGTATCTTAGTATAGAGGCAGAGAGCAGAACTCTTAGAAAACATCATACGCTCAGTGTCTCTGGGATTTAATGAAGGCCAAGGAGATGTGTTTTTCAATGTCTGTCCAGCAGGTTAATTAAGATAAAGATTCTGCACCGTGCACTTTGGTCTGGATGTGTCGACTGACAGAGAATAATTGAGCTTAAACTTCATTCTTAACCTTTTGAAACAGCAGTTTACAGAAGCATCTCAGTGCCATATCCAGTTTGTTCCTGCCCTTGGGCTTTTGTTCATATCACATGGTCATGAACAGCACACCGAGTTGTCAAGTTAACACTTAAAGTTGAACCTGACAGTTCATTCTTGACCTTCCTTAAATGCTTATTTTCTAACATTACAACTGCACATCAATCACATACAAATACAGACTTATAGCATAATGTAACTTAGAAGGTGCTTCAGAACTAGCATCTGTTGGAATTGAGTTGGAAGACAAGAAAAGATACAATAGGTTTGACCAGCAACACCTATTTATCTGATATCTGTTCAGGTAATTTGATCTGATCATGAAATTTTATTAACTCTTACTCGAATTGAACAATACACATACATCTTAGGATGAAGATCACAGTATTTGACATTTTATTCCCATTTAACGTTGAGACTAATTTTTATGGCTAAACAGTTGGTAGTGTTAAATCTCCATTCAGGTGCCATTAAACCATAGCAACAGAAAGGTTCAATGGCAAAATACAAACTGTGGAAAAGGATGTGGAGGTAGGGATGAAATATGATATTACTGTTTTCTCTGCTTCCTGTTTTATCTAGATGTTCAGATTCAGCTGAATGTAGACCATTATGATAATAATGTGGTTTGCCCAGATACATTATATATGTAATAATTTTGACAGGTTGACTGTAAACTGGGAAAAAATTCTAGCATCATTATGAAGGATCAATAAAGTTGGAAGCATTCAATTTTTTTCTGATTTTAATTAGGATTATCTGATTTCCATTCCTATTCTTGTCCTCCAGAGGATGAACTCTGTTTAGAACTGAGCTTTGTTTAAAGTCAACCTCAGGCCAAAATGTCACCACTGCATTCTAAATATGTCTCATAATCCAAGAGGTAGATCTGCATTAAATTTCATGAGCTCATTCATGCTCCCAGGGGGCAATCATGCTAGAGGAGTTCAATTATCCCACCATCTACTCTGTAACAATCCCCTAGTGATTCAGCTGTAGGTACAATAATAAGATGCTTGTTATCATCGATCCTATGAACACGCATCTTAAGATAAACTTCAGCAAAATATCACAATTTCATTTAACTAAGACACTGTTGTTGCAAGAGGAGGTTATCTGCACCTTCATTTGAGAAAATTATTCCAATGCTATTTTGTATCTGCAGAATAACAATGATTTATCTGTAGCTGCTGCTATCATTACTCAGCATCACTGAGGCTAGTGAGGCATAGATGGATCACTTATCAGCATCTGACCCACTGTCAGCCTCAAAGAGCAGCTCAAAATGCCACATCATACTTCCAGTCTACACCACTTGTTTCACTGAATGTTTTTCTCTTTGTCTGAAAGAAAGCATACTCTGTTATTGCCAAACACAGTAAAAGCCTGTGATGGTGCTATTTCATTCAGCCAAGGAGATCACTTAGTTAGCCCCCCCCCCCCCCCACGAGACTCTGTCAACTCCCACTTCCTGGGACACAAACCTAAAGGAGCAGCGGGAAGTCTCAAATCTTCATTTAATCACCGTGTCAAGATTTTCACCCAGTAAAGTATAACTGAAATGACTTTGTCAGGACTTAAGTGAGTGATCATTTCCATGGGAAACAGACGACAGGAAATGAGGGAACAATGAAAATGGTTTGATTGGGGAGACAAATGAGCTGGACCATCCCTTTTTCTGGTGAGAATGGTCCGGTTGTTCGTCCTAAAGATGCATGAAGCTGGCTTTGGATACAGTGTGAGCTGACATGGCCAGATTCCCAAGGACAGAGGCCTTTTTTTCAGAGGCACTTGCTCATTAGAGAGTGCATCTCACATTGTTTATGGACTTTAATGAGCCTTACTGAGACTGAGGGCGGAAGAACAAAGAGGACAGGATACGGACCTCGCATTCAGAAAATGTGTAACGTCCTCTTTGTCCAGGATGAGGGGAGACCAAACACAGTCCAACCTCACCTCTCACTCCTTGTCTGATATTTCCTTCTGGGTTCTTCTCCGTTCGTCTTTTCCTTTCATCCATGTTTTTACCCTTCTGTTTCTCTCTCCCTCTCTCTTTCTCATTACCGCTATTGTAGAGAACAATCTCAGGGCACCATTTTGCCGAGGACATTGAGGAGCTTAATTAGTTCATTCACGGATATGGCTCTTCTTACTCGCCTGATGGCTTTAGTGCCTCTGGAGGGCCTTAAATGCCAGCTCCCTGTAGCAGAAAAGCCTAAAACTGTACAGAATATAAAATACCTGTCAGGTTAATAAGGGAGAACCCGAGCCACCCTCCTGCATTTATTTTGAATATTTGGACCCAATTTAAAGCAGTCAGTCTCTTGAACAGAAGCTGAAAAAAATACGTGTGATTCACCACTTAGCCTTTGTTACAGTCTGTTTTATCACTGCTGTCTTCTGTTCAAAACAATGCCAAATTATAGAAAGTGTTAGCTATTAGAGGATTGGAGGGTTTTACAGCTAAAGAAGGGTATTTAGCTTAATGAAGCAATAAAAAAAAATAAGCCTTACAAACTAGTTAAGATTGTAAATTGACTAGTTGAAAATTTCCCCTTGGGCCATTTCCCTTGGCATAACTTTAGTTTCTCTGTACAGAGTTACTGAGTGTTAACTTTTCACATTATGAAATTGATCCTGTTCTAAAAATAATACAGGATAAATAGTGGTGGATGACCCAGCCTCCAGACAAAAAACTGGGAATCACCCTCTTCTAGTATACTGTGGATGTTCTTATTTTGACATATGATCTGCTCTTCAGATGAATCTGTCCTTTCACAACTAATATTCACTTTTAAATGGGACCAGTACCAGTGTAAATATAGAATTTTACTGAGAATACTAGGGTTAAGCATCATAGGTGGTTTGTCGTACACATTTTTGGCAGAATTTTACTTTTACAGTGGCCAGTGGCTAAGATCTACTACTTGAAAAACAATAACTTAATTACAAAATAAATAGCTCTCCTAGAACCACCTCTTTTTTAAATTTTATTTTGTTGATAATTGTTGCTTTGAGTTCGACATATAGTTGTTTCAGATTTATTTTAGCATTTATCACTTTGACTTAGATTTTCAATTAAACAATGATCCAACAAGTGGTTCCACGCACGACAAACCCCGCCCCTCGCACATATTGTAGCTTATTTTGGCATTGATCCAGCTGATGTCATCATGTCTATGCATGTGCTGATGTCAGCATATCAACTGCCTCTATATATGTGCCATTTTTGAAGTAAATTGAAACAAAATTGATGTTTTAATAGACATTTGAAATTTCCCCCATTATAAGAAAATGAGGAAAAAAATTGTTAAAAATTCATGAAAACTTTTAACTTTGACC
This sequence comes from Apogon hyalosoma, assembly GCA_037367295.1. Lineage (NCBI taxonomy): Eukaryota > Metazoa > Chordata > Actinopteri > Kurtiformes > Apogonidae > Apogon > Apogon hyalosoma. The sequence goes on along the minus strand of JAPQRP010000007.1, from coordinate 1,182,793 downwards.
TATGTTTCCCAAAATGTAGATCTATTCTGGGTAACTGGCAATCTATAAACCACACTTGGTATGAATTCAACCAATAGTTTTGCTGCTACAGACATTTGAAATTTCAAACATTATAAGTAAAGGGGAAAAAAAATTATATATATATATAAATTTAAACTTTGACTTACTTTTCCCAAAATGTAATGACATCTATTCTTGGTCACTGGCAACCTGTAAACCCAATTTGGTATGAACTGAACCAATAATTTTGCTGCTACAGACCATGAAATTTTGCCCACTATAAGTGAATGGGGGAAAAAAAGATTCTAAAAATTCATAAAAACTTTTAGCTTTGACCAACTGTTCCCAGAATGTTATGACATCTACTTTGATCTGTTCTCACTTGCGATCTATAAACCCAATTTGGGATGATGTCAACCAATAGTTTTGCTGCTAGAGTGTTAACAATAAAACAAACAAGTGACATACCATAAGATGCAGAACTGAAAGACCAGCATTTTGGTGCTCATTGGAAGTCTGTAAGATGAATAGTTCCAAAGTTAGATCCA
>JAPQRP010000007.1:1137341-1149207 GCA_037367295.1 Apogon hyalosoma | reverse complement strand
ATGAATGAAGAATTCAGACCCAAGCAGAGCATTTACAGTTTATGGAGACCACAGGGAAATGTATTAAAATGCATAATGCCATTTAAAAAAAGCAAAATATCACTCCTTTAATAGGAGACCTCTTTTACATGGTTGACATAGGTTTTAGTTTTTGTTCACACATGTTGGCTACATTGTTTAGCTTCCATGTTGCCTTGTCTGCTTCAGTGATGCAAACTTATCACTGCTGTTGCTTTTATTTAGCAACTTTGCAGACTACCTTAGCAGCTTTTTTTTTGTTTGTTTCAAAAAGCACTGGGCAACAAATTTAGCTACTTTCAAAATTTGTTTGCAAACTTCTGTCAACTTTTGAAAAGTGACTCAAATGCTAAAACCTGGGGCGCTGTAAAGGGGGGGTAGATGTGACAAATTCAGGGGCCCAGCATTTGTGGGAGGCCCATAGAGCAGTGGAGGGGGTCCAGTGGATACAGGTTAGAAGTTGTGAAAATTTTGTGTAAGGTGTGCGGTATAATAGAGGCATAGAAGCCAGGAATTAACTCTCAGTCCACTAGGTGGCAGTAATATTACCAGTAGCCTGTTTTGACCAATAAACACAAATTAATGAGGATGCAGCACTGGCATAACTCTAATAAACAGTGTCTTAATCAGCTTTGCTACATGTTTTCCAGTGTTTACGTGTTTTTTCGGCTCATCCCTTCTCAATGGTTACTTCATGTTGTTTCTGGTTGTTTCTCACTCAGTTATTAAGGGCATTTTCCCATTCTACTGAAATGTGATTTTCTTGGTAATGCAAATCAACTTGGGTTTAGATTTAGAGCTGGTGCAGTCAGGTTGTTGATGTTGGACACTTCATTTGATTCAGCCTGGTAAATGTTAGTTGACCCATTTGGAATAAATCAAAACAGTTTCTGATCTTCAACTTGACTTGACTGTCCAAACCGGCAATTGACCCAACTTTGTTACATTAGCATTAGTTAACGTTTTAACATCCACTTGTTTCACATGGAACCTTGAACTTAAACTGTGTTTGGGGCATGTATTAGCTTTTTGAAGTGGAACATCATGTATTTTGTCTTTAGGATTTGGCTGAAACATAATAACTACATTACCCGAGTTTAGATAATGGCCTAAATATAACCTTAACCCTTAGAGACTATTGTCTAGAATTTGCCACAGTATTCCACTGTTTTTGTAATGAGTTGCCATTCAATGTTCTATGTGAACGTACCACTGTAACCTGGTGACCTATGACCCCTAACGTTCAAGGATCTGTTTCAATGCCCTGTTGGTATAACAGTGTCATTTCATGACATTCTACTGATTTTGGATAATTTTTGTTTTGTTTGGATTGTTGACTGGAGGAACTAATCAATAGTAGCATCAATAAAATAATCTACATACATGAGATTGGAAAAATTGTGTAATTACCCTTATGCTAGTTGTCTAATGTTATAAATTAAAGACCCTTAGTGCTTAAAGTATGAAGTCACAAAAAAGTCTGTCAAAAACATTTCTAGGGTGGACTTAGCTAAACAAATACATGTTTATATGCTCAAACTGAATTGTCCAAAAATGACTTCAGTACTTTTAGCACCAGGGTCTTCAACTTGCATTATAGTTACTGTAGGTGCTATATTCAAATTGATTATATCCACTTAATTTAGCATCTGCTTGACAGAAACAACACAAATAATATATATATTTTTCTATAATTATTAATAAATTTAAACAGTAAGGGATTAACATGTCACCAGTGAGGAACAACAAGATATATGTTGAAGAACAACTCCACAATCAAGGTCTTTTCAGCGTCTACAAGTGTCTGGATTGACTTTGTATGAATCATCCAACTTGTTAGACTGTGAGGGTGAGTTAAGGTGAGACCAACCAGTTCACTGACACTGTGGCCTATCTCTGGAATGTTCCATGATTCACCTCCCCACTATTCGTGGGCAGGGATCCTCCTTTCCCTGGAGCCCTGGGCTTTGGCATCACTGATACAGCAGGGAGGTGCTGAGGGCTGGGAGACTCTGGCTTTTCAAGGCTATTAACACGAGTGCTGCTGCATCACTACTTTCATCCACACCTCATTCTCTTAAGTGTGATTGATGGGAACGTCCTTCCTGACCTAACACAGAGCTGTGGCATAGCCGAGGGCGAGGACTCTGAAGAGAGGGCTGCAGGGGGGGCTGCATGTCAATGTGAACAGAATTTACACCTTACACAGTGCATAAGAGCAGAGCCGTCACCCTTGACAACATGAGTCAAGGCTATAATAGCTCTGGGACACTGGGACAGCGATAGCTTGCCTCCAACAAGTAAACAATGCTGCTTAGAAACATTTTCTTAATTCTATACAGTTTACAGAGAGTTTATTTTGAAGGACAATGACCCTGTAGAGTTTGGATCGTTTCCTGAGGAATTAGATTTTTTGAATGTTTTTTTAAATTAAGGGGAACTGACTGACAAAGATGCACAGATGCATCTGCAAACAACTGACTGAGACCAAAGAAATGCCACATGTCCATCACTAATTCCTTTTCATTTTGTGTATTTGATTGGTTGATGAATTTTATTAGTGTCATGCTAATAATATCTTCATCCTGTCACAGACTTAAGTCCCATCTAATCATTAAAAAACCCACAGTGAATACCAACATACAAAAGTATTGGGCCACGTCGTGGCTACAGCTCATAAGATGTCTAGTTCATGTTGATTTGAGATGTAAACATCAATATTTCCTTAAAGTTTAATGGGAGATTCTTCTTCCTAAGTGATATCTGAAGAAAGTAGATGGTTAGTTGTGGTAGAAAATTATTATTAATAGTCAGAGCATGAACAACATTTTAGAAATTCAGAGGTAGAACATTTTAAATTATAGTCATGGATAAAAAACAAACAAAAAAACAAAATCAAAGAAATAAATAAAGTAAAAACCATCTCCAAGGCATTTTGGAAGCAAAGTTAACAATTTAAACAAAACTAACCAATGCAATGCAATGATATTTATCACAATATAAAACTACACTATGAAATTTGTCATTATTGTTTTGTAGGCTGGGCTCGTGTTAGAAAAGAAACAGCTGAATTCAATGTGTCTGAATACTTTTGTCCATATAGTGTAAATTACCATTAATACTAGCCAAGTAAACCCTCCTGATAGTTTCCTAAGCTTCTGAAATAAGTCAAAGTATAAAACCTTAAAAATTCTCATAACCTTTTGTCTCCTGTTTTTTTCCCCCTTTTTTTCCTTGAAGTCCTAGTGGAACAACTATAACCATAACATCGTGGCTTGTAAATAGTTAAAATTTGAACAGAACATCTTTTGACCATTTTTCTTCAAATCTAGCAACTGAAGAAATGTCCTTCAGACTGTGCCCATGCAGCAGAATAAATGATTATCATACATGTTTTGTTATTCCACGTCTTCAAAAACAGCAGCTCTGTGTCTCCACTGAGAGTTTTGGAATTTACTCAGCAGATGAAACTTTTCTTTCTGACCCCATTTTCTGACTTATTAAAAGTCTTACCATGTCACATTTTCACCTTGATCCACGATTCCAGCTCATGTTGATGTCAAAACAGGAGTCGAAACATACTTAACAGCTAAAATGTTACTGGTGCTCTTGTAATGACGTCATCTTGTGCTTCCTTCAGCTTAAGTTCTGTTGATACCTGTAATTATCAGTTATTTTTTTATTTAAATTTTAAGTGGCTTTTATATATTTATGCCAACACTTCTTTGTGCAAGCTTAGCTTAACTGTCCAAGACCCAAACAGCCACTGACTATCAAAAGCATCTACTGATCTATAATATTTTATTAATATGTGTTGATCCACCAATTAATCAATACATGTCAGTAATTGGTGTAAAATGCAGTTTGTCATCTTTTCATGGCCATCAGATATGACCCATTGGGATGTTCAGAGGCTCTGTGGTGGACTTGGAAACACTGTGATCTTCTACAACATTGATTCACCAGTAAAACCCGTGGAGTTTAATAAATAACAGTCGATGGAAACAGTTGGCTTATGTTCAGTTTATGATAGAGTGTCTGAAAATGTCACTTTCTTTAATAACTTCTTCGTAGTTTTTCTCAGTTCAACTGGACTGTTTTAGCACTTTTCAAAATGTTTCGTCTCTGAAGTTTAGTTTAGAACTGAAGAAGTCTCTCAAATGAGAGACGAAATGTTTTCAGAAGAGCTAAACCAGGCCAGATGAACCGAGAAGAACTACCAAGAGGAACGATGACCTGGACAAATGAAAACCTACACAGACATTTCTCTAATATCCCACAACTTTACTCTGAAGATTTATGAACATCTACATGATCAATAAATTGAATATAAAAAAATACCAGATATTTACTGAAAAATGCAAAATACAGGGGACAGTATATAATAAAATGTGATAAATCACGTAAGAAAGGTTAAATACAGAGCAAAAATTATTTGGGAATACCACAAAAGTAGCAGTGGCTCTTTTTAAAAAGCCTGAAATAAACTATGTATAATCAAATTATAATGTTAGGATTTACTGCACTATGGTATTAAAAAAAACCCAAGAAATTCAAATCCATTCATAGATGAAGTACTGGACATCTCAGCCACAGATGGATAGCTGTGACCTATGTTCAGCTCCTGGAATCCGATGCATTCAGTAGAGTTCAGAGTGTCAGTGTACACATTTTATAAAAGTACATTCTGCTTAGTTGTGTAAAGCATGATTACAGCCATGTCTTCACCCATGACCTGTGTGACACTATCTGTATAAAAACCTCACGCAGCCTGACCTCAGTGTGATGCCACACGACTCACCACAGTTCCTCTTAGAAGCCAACATCAGCTTCTATTCAGCTGTCTTTTATTCACTTCTGTGAAGCAAACATGGTCCAAAGTACTTTTCCTGATCTCTGTTTGAACTGACAATAATTTGCTCTCAGATTACACTGTGCCTGGCATTATGAGGCATTTGTACAATGTGTAAATTCATGTAGCTGACAGGAGGCACAATGTAACTTCAGGCCTGTTCAAAGTTTGGGGTGTTCAATTTCAATACACTCAGCACAAGAGGTCAACACTAGCAGCAAGTAATTGAAAACACTTTTCAGGGTCATGCTCTGTATAGATCTGAGGAGTAATTCTAGCCAGCCAAGATGACAGAAACAGAAGTCAATGGGAGTTATTGCCCTCCTAGTGGGAAGTTCATTGCTGAAGATCAGAAAGGAGACTTATGACAAAGCAGGAGGCCAAAGATGCATTAAACCATCTCTCAGTGCTCCAGCTGGGTGTAGAACCTCGGTGCTTTGTGGGGACTGACTGAACTGTGCCAACAACCATGGTAATCTGTCATGCACTGGCACTGAAGGCTTGGGACACAGGCCCAGTAGTCCAGTAAAAATCATGGGCAGTGTCCAAAATCTCTCCCTTATTCCCAACTATATAACAAACACTCAGCTCTCTCTGTGGTCAGCAGTTAATGGACATTTCAGACACTCTTTAACTGTAAATGACTCAACAATGTAAATTAATCTGCAGAAAAACTTCTGTGACACATTGAGAAGCAATTCCAAACTATCATTTCACTCGTTTGCCTTATTGATTAAAGAATCTAACCTATGTTACCCTAAAAAAAAAAAATCAAAGTGGGAACAGACATACAAAAATATTTATAACCTGTAAATGTTGAGTTTTTAGAGACAACTGGAGTTGGACACATGCATTTCAACCACAAACCCTAAGCAAATGTTCATTGAACAGACAGTGAAAAGAAAACAAAAGTCCTCAGATATTAGACAATGATGACATGGGCCATGTGCTGTTGAGCAGTGCTGTAAAATGATGCTCTGGGGGTTAAAGTGTGAAACCCTGATGAAGGATCAGTATGTGATGAGTTGGGAGTGAGAATGTGGGTAGTGACCTTTCCCACAGATGAGTGTCCACTCCAGTGGATGTTGTGAACAGCAGAGATGCCTGAGTGAGTGGAACACTGATGACCGCCTTAATAAAAGCTGTGTGGTTAATCCATGTTACAGTAAAAGGACTCCAGCTGCAGGCTTTGCTTAATGTTGAACTGATAATGCCATTTAGTCTGTGGATATTCTGTCCCGCAGTGGCACAAAACAGACTGAGATATTGAATGAGATAAATGTGACTTAATTCACAACTAACTCCCCAGTGTCAGCTGTTTCAAACCATCACTACAGACAAACCAAAAAAACATACAAAAAACAAACAGATGTCAATTATTTCTTTACACTGCAGGAAAATAGAGTAGGTCAACAACAATTCTGGGTTACAGTTTTAGCTGTGACTCGCTGTAATTTTAATATCCTAGGTAGGATTTATTCTTATTATCACACTTGGTGAATAATCTTCTCTTTATGGCTCTTATTTGTGTCTTTTATAATTACTGCCTAGTTCTATTTTCTTTCTTTTATGCCTGTCATAGTCATTTTTATGGCCTGTTGGTTTGATTATACGCAGTTTTTTCTCGCAAACTGACAGAGGCGAAAGAAAAAAGCTCAGCACAAACACTGAGCTTAATGACTTTATTAAAGGCAGGCGGTTCCACATAAATAGTATGATTGCTAAACAAAGCCAGACTCTCTTGGGTTTTACCCGAAAATACGACGTGCAGAGTTTATTTCATCTCATACCACCAGAGTAACATTTATTTTTCATTTCTTCTCCATCCAAGGACTATTACTGACCTACTAGTAGAGATCTAAAGAAAACATGTGAATAAACCCAGTGCGTTCCCCACTTATTGTAAGTTGCTTGGTCAAGCTCGGAACACATGATCTCCAGAGAGAAGGATTACAGAAGTACTAAACTTCACATATTTTCCTCATCTTCCATGGCTCTAATTAATCAGGGCAGGACTATACCGAGAGGCTCAGCTGGCCTCTGGTCAATTTGCAGCTACTGGTCTGTTCAGGCAGGCCTCAGCACCATCAACCGTAGATGGAAACTGATGGGAAAATCTTTCATAAGCTGATGAGACGCTCAGCAAATCCCCTGATGTTGCAGTGGGAATATGGCAATTTTTGGCACGTGGCTAAATGGAATGAGTTGAAATATGAATAATAATGCCATGAAATAGTGAAATAATTATAGGGTTGGTTTTTATTATTGTGTTCATACTGTCGTTATTCTCCCACTTTCAGAATGGGATGCGGATAGTGGAAATCGGCTTGTTATTGCTATAAAATGACTTATTATTTTGGAAATAAGCCACTTAGACATATTGATTTGAAGACTACTTTGTTTCCTGTTTGTCTTTGGTGAAAGTGTACCTTCAGACAAAACTAACCTCATTTTATACTTTGGAAGATGACAAACATGGGTCACAGGTACATTAAACCTTCTACTGTAGAGGAAAAAAAACTAATGACATTGAAATGGTTTTTATTCATGTGTGAACCAATGTGGAGCAGAGACAATTAGTCAATTCCAAAGGTGACTGAATTAAAAGTCATTAATCATGAAAGAAATTGAAAATTAATTGATAATGGAAGGAAGATTAATTAATTATGACATTTTCCAAGTTTCAGTTTCTCAGAAATTACTATTCAGGTGATTTTACTGATACATTTCCTAAAAGGCCAGATATCTAAACAGTGTGGATGCCTTTCAAGCACCCGAACAAAACATTAGGAAAACAATTCTTATTGTCATTAACTATTTCCTCCTCATTGGCACATATTTCAGTTTAGTCTTCTCTGGAAATGTAAGCTATGCCTGGCTTTACGAGAGAAACTATTACATTTTTGTCACTTAAAATCTTCCATGTGGCTCATTATTAATCTTATTAATTGTTTCATTTTAGTAGGGCTTCGAGGTAGAGCCAGAAAACAACCCTACTTGTATTATCGTTCACTGAACATGCTGTTTGAACTTGTTTGTATTGCGTTCTTGTGCAGACCAGCTGATCCCAGTGCAGTGTTCTGTCAGTTACTCTTTGATTCCAAACTCCTGCACATAATGTCTGGGGTGTAATATATTGGGGTGATCTGGTCAAAAGATCAACTTTTGATGTAGAATAACAATGAATTCCAATTTTCTCCCTTCTTACAATATTTCATTGCTGTCTGATGTCATCATTTTATGTCACTGTTTCTTCAGGAGCAGCACAATAACATGTTATTTAAACTTTCCAAGGTACCCCAGCCTAAAATGGAACACTTAAATGTGTCACAGATGGTTAGCTGTAAACAGACAAAGAAACTGACCAGCCTCGTAACATTAATGCTGCAAACCCACAGTGCAACACTCTGGGCAAATTACTGTAATTACACAGCATTTGAGTCATTTAAAATGAATCTAGGATGATTCGGAAAGTTTGGACAGTGCCATTATTTACTTTTTTAATGGCAGACACTGTTCAATGCTTCTGAAAAGATCATAGAATACATGCTAAACTCATCAGCGATCCACTTATAGTAAGGGCTGGGTTTACGTTTGAGCCATGTCTGAACCAGTGCATTTTAGGACGTGTTTTAGCAACATGTTAAACAGAAAAACTGGAAGATGCTCCCTTTCAAATGAAGTCTGATGCATTCATTTTGGCCTTAGACCTCTTCTTTCATAAGCCTAACCCTATCTGGTTGGATGTTTACATCCTGAATAGCTTTTGACCTGTACTAGACATCAACTAAGCTACATGTACATTCTTTCTTAAAAAGCATTCATTAGAATCTTAGACACTTTTGACACCTTTGCAGTTTTCAGCAGCATATGTATGTATTAAAGATCTTATTAGACATTTAAAGCTTTCCTTAAAGCATCCTCTCCACCTTTTCAGCCCTCAACGACAGTTACACAGATACAGTAATGAGATTTACATCAAATACAAGAAGCTTTATTTCTTTTGACCTGCACATAGTGTGAGCCTTGAATTCTGTGCTAGTTCTGAATATCAATTATTTTTTGACTGTTCTGTTGCTGAAACAAGCTCTGCATTCCATTAAAAGAGAAGGGATTTGAAGTATGCTTTAATAATTTTAACGCAAGGCGAGCTCAGGCCGCGGGTGTACGACACTCCGCCACTTTTACCTTTGATACATGACATCAAAAATGACATCTTGGGAAGTACTGTAACCTGAACCTACAATAGGTCTTTTATTTTAGCTACTTTATCCCCTTCTGCTCATTAATAAGTCATGTGCTAGTAAATCACCCTGCCTATAGAAGTGCAAACACATTTCAGTGGCTCCTGAGCAGCACGCTCCGATAACTGACTGCAAATGTTAAATCAAATGGCGCATGTTTTCTTTGGCACCAGTCGCCTCCAGGCTTCAGGCTCTATTGACAATCTGGTAGTATGTTTCAGATTTACTGACTCATGTGCAGCGAACCCTTTTATTTACAGTATGTTAAACTGCGGGATCTGAGGGGAGGAACATCTGGGAGCAATTGAGACGAAAGAGGACAGGACCTCATCATGAATACTGCTGACATTCGCCTACCTTTCTACAGTAGCCACTGGGTGTGTACATGGGTAATTGCTAGACTGGTGTGCTACCGGTGACAAATGGATAGAAAATAAGTGATGTTCCAGAAGGAAGACATTTGTATGTGTTTGCTTGTCCTGCCCTTAGACTAATGCAGCAGTACGTCATCTGATCAAATGTAACGTTTCTTTAAATGTGTTGTAATAGAAAACCAGAAACAGCCCAAATGTCACATTAAGGACAGTACCATTTCCATGATATATCACTGTTTAATGTGTATGTTATAGTGGTATCTAGTGGTGAATTTGCAGATTGCAACTCACTGAATTCCCTCAACCTGTTCCTTCCATAGTGGCAGCCAATAAAAATGGTTCAGCCAGTGTCTAGTTTGACTAGTCTGTTCAGGGGATAAAAACTTTGGTACAACATAGTAGGTGGAGGTTAATGCACCATAAAGCTTGATGACACTCAGTATTTATCAGAAGGAGAAGAGGAGGTCTGGATTCCAGAACATCATGACAGACTCCCTCTGGAAACAGAAACTGCTGCTTCTAAGGAAACCCAAAAAGTTTTCTTTTCTATTTTTACGGTATTGTACACCAGTCCATACTAAAAATCCTGTGAAGAGGATTATGAAGTGGCCACATCTAGCTCTAAACAAACTGGTGATGAGGGTTTTAATTGAAAACATAATTTTTTAAACAACCATTGATTGGACCCATGGGTTTGTTGCATTATTTTGATGTGGTATTCTTTTCAATAAAAGAGGTTTTCAGGGTTTTCTCATTGTTGGCCAAAGGGTTTACCACTCTGCTCATTTTTTGTTCTAGACTTATAAGAAATATTGCTGTCAGTTTAAACTGTACAGTGAAGAAAACCAGTGAGTCTGACTCATATTCCCTCATTTTGAAGAGGTGTTTGTTTGAGGAAGTGAGGGTAAAACTGATTAACACTCTGTTCAGTGTGTTATATGTCATTTTCTTCAACTATATTACTATTAGAACTCTGAAAATATGCCATTTGTAAAAGAACTTAAGCTAGATAAAGGCATGGTACACATGATCAGGACGTATTTAATAGACTCACAGTCTCACTATCCTAACAATATTAACCCAACAAACAACCCAATGCTGCTTCTAAAATACTGAAATACCATAGTACTCAATCCAAATTGTGGACATTACTGTTTTCATGTATTTAATATGGGATCTGTACAAGTCCTCTGATAAGTACATTGTATGTAAAATGAAGATCATCATTGATACAAGATTGTGAGATTCCTAAAACCTGCCACAATGGAAGCAATAGTTTCCAATTTTGCTCATATACCCAGACACATCCCCACCACATGCTGATATCCCACTCCTATTATTGCTTATATGCATCTTTGCTGAGTTTTGGGAGAGTTTTGGAGGCTTGTATTAACTGTCAAAGCTTTGTAGACTGGCAGGGGGCTCTATCTGTTTACCGGCCAGCTGGAAAGGATGAAAGCAAGGTTGTGATTAAGGCGCCTATGAGGTAGAAGGCAGGAGATAGTTTAGACATGATAAGCTATGGGACCAAGCGCTGTTGTGTACCAGATGGATAGAGATATTGCTTTAGGCTTAAGGCAGGGTAGAAAGATGAAGGGATTATGGCAGCCAATCTCTCTGTCAATAAGTGGTTTGGAGGCAAGAAAATTTACCTACAACAGTATTTCTAAGATGCAGATATAAACACAAACCATTTAGTTTTCAGTTGGAAGAGATGTGTTCTTATTACATCTCCACTATAAACTGATAAACTCCAAATCTGGAAACAGGACGGCAACATAATCTTCCTTTATCATGCAAGGCCTCTGGCTTCTATGACCTTAAATTGAAAAAGTTAAAGGATAAGACAAAGGAAAATCACATTTTTTGTACTGTGCATAGTGGCTGTTGGTGTTTGGATATAATGAATCTAAGTAAGATCTTTTAATTTTCTTACTGGAACCTTGCTCGGGTATTTTCGGCCCATTATTATCCTGCCATAATATTATTAATCTGACAGAAAATACTGCATATATAAACTAAGATTAATGAGATGCAAAGGTAAAACTTTAATGGAAGAGATTAAGGCTGGAAAATATGACACAAGTCAAACACAGAGGGGTGCTACAAGAAATGTGGTTTTGAGTTTGTTTGAATAATGCACTTTGAGTATATGTTCATAGAAAAGTGCTATTTTAATCTAACCATTATTATTATTATTATTATTATTATTATTATTATTATTATTATTATTATTATAATGCAGAAACCATATACAACAATACGTTACAGTGGCTTGCAAAAGTATTCATACCCCTTAAGCTTTTCCACATTTTGTCACGCTATGACCACAAACATAAATATATTTTATTGGAATTTTATGTGAAAGACCAGCACAA
>JAPQRP010000007.1:1111530-1135742 GCA_037367295.1 Apogon hyalosoma | reverse complement strand
CTTCACAATTGTATGACACTTTGTGTTGGTCTTTCACATAAAATTCCAATAAAATATATTTATGTTTGTGGTCATAATATGACAAAATGTGGAAAAGTTCAAGGGGTATGAATACTTTAGCAAACCACTGTCTATGTACACAATATTTTCTGCAAAGTTGCAATATATGCAAAACACTATAATTTTATAATTGATAGTAGATTTTTAAAGGCCGATACCCAATATGAATCCTAGTTTGGTGCAGGACAAAGGCCCATAGAGCAGTCAATATTATTTATGATCAATTGATGCAGACGGTTTCTTTGGAACCTCAGTGAAATTGGCTTTTATATTGTTTCATGTTCGAATTTAACAACTCATTTACCATTTATACACTCAAAAGAGCAACTTTAAACATGCAGAAAAGCATATTCGACAAATGGATGTTAGTGTTGTCATCCAAAACAAATGAAGTGAATCTTGTAGAAATGGAATAAACAAGTTTGCGGTGTGTTCCACCAATTAGCATCCTTAAGCACACAACCACGCTCCCAAGAATTATGGGTAATCTGAAAAGTCCCTCCCCCTCCAGGAACATTTATCAAGCAAAAGTCTCAGTTTGAGGGAAATTTTTTTACTGGGTAATTTAGGTGGAAATGCATGAGGTTTTTCTTGGAAATGTTCCTGTGGTGGAAAAGGGACTATTGATGCAATTTTTGTGATGTTGGATCTAGATGCGATACCTGGGGTCAGCTCCATCAGCAACATGCAGAGAAATATTGGGAGTATTTATTGGAAAGCACTTTGATCACTTTAAGTGTCATAAAGGGCTCTACAAATAAAAATTGATTGATTGATTGATTGATTGATTGATTGATTGATTGATTGATTGATTGAGAAATGCACAGTTGGATGTTTAGCCTATAGTTCATCTGTCTGCCCTGTTTGTTCTGTACCGCTATGATAGAAGCCTGGAAATCAAATATGAACATGAATTAATGATTAAAAGTAGCAGTAACCTGCTGACTGTTTTGCTATGGGTCCTTTCATAAATTTAATCTGATATGAGCTGAAATCTTAGTAATACCTTTCTTCACATGTGCGAAGATAGAGCAGTTTGTGTAAAAAGCATTAAAGTTGTCTGCAACAAATGATCAAGGATTTATATTTTATTTTATACTTCATTTTATTTATATTTTTAGTAGGATCAGTTAGACTTGGAACTGTGAGTTATGTACAAAAAGGGAAGTCATAAAGTAAAAATAAAGACTTACACAATGTTTAGTAATTTGTCTTGGGTTTGAAAGGTTATAAAAGGTAGAAACACCTTAAAGCACAGCTTCGTCTAACAGTCATTTTGTGTTCTTAAAGTTCGTTCAACAGCTGGGAGTAACAGACGTCTCATCATCATCCTATGCAACACTGTTAAAATGATAACCACTGCTTCCGTTTGCAGCTGTGGTGGGGCGATGAGCTGTTTGCCACTGTGAAACCAGTTGTAACCAAAGCCTGACTGTGTACCTTTACACTGACATGCCATTAAATGTGACAGGTGTATTGGAAATGATATTAAATTGAGATTTGTGAGCCATCAGTCACCGCCTCCTGACAGGTCACTGATGAGAATCACAACTATTTCCTGCTTCTCCCCCAAAGGGAAATGTTGCTTTTGTGTGTGTTTGGTGGGGGTTAGAGTTAGAAACTGACATTGACAAAGAACATTTGTTTCAAGCGTTGAAGTAGCATGTAAGGTCTCTGCTTTGTTATTTGTCCAGTGTTTGTCTTCAGCTGTAGTCTGCAAATCTTTGGAGATAGTGGCCACTTCTCATCCAGCAAGAAAAACATCCATATCTGTTTGCCTTGTAAATATTCACCACATATGAAATAGACGCTGTTTATTTTCCAACGTCCTTAATTTCCTGAACAGCCTCAAATGTCCAGAATAAAGGCAATTGAGTTCAGAGAAACAGTAGATGTGAAGGTGTCAGCTAACACTGAAAACATCCCGCGGCTCTGCACTAAAGTACCTTTTCCAACTTATCCTCTTACATAACACTAAACAAACACAGCGTTACCAAACCATGATAGCATGTGAGAGCGGCACATTCAGGTGTGTAAGGAGATACAGTGGATTATTATAATGTTAAAATACTGTTTTTAATACACTTATTTATATAACTCAGAGCCACCCAGGGAGATTTGCTTGGATTTTTGTAGCAACTGTATATATATATTTTTTTAATGAAGCTTGCGTAGAGCTGCAGTGTATGGACACAGGTGAATGTATTGAACCAAAAGTGAAATGAAATTGTGCATTCATGTGTAGCTCTATTGGGTGGGTGGGGGCTTTGGCCACTACTAGTCAGTCCTTGCGCTAAAGGTAAAAGAAGTAGCAACTACATTATATTTTAATATTCAAGCACAACTTTTTAAGGGTTTTCTTTTTAAGATAATATTTCTCTAACACTCTAGAAAGAAAAGATTTTGCATTAGCTTTAGTCCATCATTCACAAAACTGGAACTGTGTACTGACCTCTGTGTGGATTTGTGTCATATGTCTGTAATATTTTGAGTCCAATAAGTGTGTAAACCCTCTACATAGGTAGGGATAAGGTCTCTGACAGCCTTCACATCACCTCCACCACACTGACAGCGTTTGACTTTCACCACTTACCATTACAAGAAAAAAATGGCAACCAAAGACAGAAGGCTGGAGGTGTTAAGTCTTCACTAAACCTCCTTCTACTAATATCTGTCTGGCTCCATCTGTATTTATGAACTATTATGAAAGATACTGGTTATGATTTGCCTTGGAATATCTGAAGTGCATGGAAATGTGACGAGCAAAGTAACCAAAAATGGGGGTCAAGTTATTTCAGCCTGAAAATGTAATAGTTATTTCATTGTTGGATGCTCATGCAAACTGAAATGTATTGTCTCAGTGTTTATGTGTCTGTTGCTCAATACTGGAGCTGGATTTCAGTGTGTCTGCTCAGTGGCTGTCCTATTGTCCTACTGTATTTGTCGCCTGATTCAGTCGTATCAGGACCGAAAAGCCTTCTGCAGATGCGATGCTCAGTCATCAACATCTCCAACTGTGGTAAATACCCTGTCGGCTCCATACAGAGGGCCAATAACAATGGAAGGGGAATGAAGGGGAAAATGCATTTCTGTTTAATACAGGACATGTAGCAGGGCAATTTTAAGACTGTATTGATTAAAATAAAAGATTTTAACCTTCCTCACAAATCTGACAAACATCCTCTGTGCACGTAGACCTTTTGTGTCTACATCCTAATGTAAAAGATGAGCTTACCCGTAGGATCTTCAGATCACTTATCACAAGACATGAGGGTCATTGCACCTATAAAACCCTCTAATGATGTTACAATCGAATTCAGCAGCATCCAGGACAAAAGACAGAGGTAGAGATAATAGAGGTTCCGATCAGGCATCTGCTGGTCTGGGATATAATGAGATTGCCGTGGTATGAGTTGATTACGCTGTCATATTGATAAAAAATAATTGCATTTTCCCTTAAACCCCCAGAGGAGCGGAGGTTGTCAGTTTGGAAAATGATTTAATAGAGCAAAATGTGAATTGCACTACATATCCTCTCCTGTGTGCTCAAAGCAACAGTTATGTGATATCTGACCTGATGAAATGTTGGAGTATCTGTAGTGCACCACGTGGATTATTCCAACATCACAGTCCTCTGTGGTTTCTCCCAACAGGGCACTGCAAGACCTTGAGGATGTAAAGACTTAAGTAGCATGTAGCCAACAACATTTTTCTTGTCTTTTCTTTGTGTTTAAGCTTAAAATACAGTTTCTATATTGTGAGCGTGGTGACTGCTGTGTGTTCAAAGAGCTACTATACAAAGACATAAGACCACCAACTCATTTTAGTCCAAAGCAGTTTCATTCTGTCAACTTCTTGGTCATGCTATAAACTCTAGGAATTGTTACTGAATTGCACTTCTCATTGCATGCCTACCAGTTTTGTTTTTTTTTTACTTTACATCAAGAGTGCCTCTAAAGTCCACCTGAACTTTGTCCTCTGTAATTTTCTCTTTTATGTACTTATAGTACCACACCATATGATAAAAATAGACCGGTGTAAGTAAAAGTCTTAAAATATGACAAAAGCATAGAATGAGCCAAAGGCAAAGGGGCTACTGGTAAGGTATGCATACGCCAAAATACTGACAAATGAAATGTTTTTATTAGACTGCACTTTCATTAAGCTGTCTACATTTTAAAAGGTTCTACACCAGCCTTTGAAAAATGGAGATGAACCATTTCTTCTCCTCACCCAAGAACATATTCATCATGTTGAGGTAGGTGTACAATCTCAGATATATGTAAAATCTGAAACAAAGTAATAATTTACAAAAGGACATTACAGGTCCACAAAAAGCAAAAGACTTTGAGGACTCCTGGATGGAAGTCAGTCAGTGGCAATACACAAGATACTTCCATATTGGTTTCACTGCCAAGCACCAGCAGCTAACCTATGATTCAAAATCAATATTTATATATTCAGAAAACTTGCAATATGCAATTACATTAAAAGTGTGGTTCATCAATCCGTGTGATACCAAATCAGATATCAAAAATGTCAACATAAAACCCAACATTTGATCCATTTGCTTATTTCCAATTTTTAATTTTTAACCCGTTTTTTGATTTGTCTTTTTTTTTGTTTTCTGATTGTGGATTCTCAATTGAATATGAAAAGCATGAATGATACACGGATTTTCATCAATTGACCCTAATATTCTGTTTTGTTACATATTTGAAGTAAAATTATGACATATTAGCAGCAAGACACGGAGTTTTTACAGCAACAGATATTAACAGTTCACATAATCATTCAGTATTGTATTCGCCGCAGAAAAGTAGCCAGTAACTACAGCTATGTAATTAATTGTGTGAAGTAAAAAGTATAATATGGCATCTGACATGCAGCATTAGTATAACATTTATGTTAACTTGTTTGTGTTACTGTTCATGAGTGCTGTGCTGGATGGTGACCTCTCCTAACAGTTGTTTTGGCTATTTGCCCAGTGCATGTTGGGATATGCTCCATGTGTCTATGATAAGTAGCGCCAGGAGAGTCTAACAGTCAGTTGTTAGTTGTTTCCAGCGGTTAACAGCAGATTCCTAGCTCAGCTGCATTATTTCTCTGTGTATCTGCAGTCAGTCAGGACATAGACATGTCATGTTATTCATCCTTAACACACTCCACCTCTCTATAGCTCCTTTTACACAGCACTTCTGTTCCAGGAATACATCACCTTTATTCCAGAACGACGTCTGTGTAAACGAACTGGTGGGATCATGTGGTCCCACCTCTGTCACGGCTCTGTAATGCCTCTGGAGGTAGTAACAGAGCTGTGATAAAGGTGGAATCAGGATTCTGGAGCTTTATTTAAAAGAAACACCTCTCATTCTGCAACAAAGGTTTTAATGATGTATGACCCCCACACGGGGGGATTTAAAAATGAGTGTGGGCCATGTACAGTAAATCAACATGTCAGTGCGTCCAGAAAGATGTCAAACTGGAGAGACGCTAAGATCCATGAGCTGTTGTCACTCGGGTGGAGGACTCTATCCATGCTAACACTTGTTGAATGGTGACAGATGGGCCAACTTGTTTTGAGAGCCAACACCACTATGCTCAGGGTATTTCCAGCACACAAGTTATACGTCACACTATACGCTGTGCTGCGTCACCGCCCCTTTGATTCCAGAACGCAGGTCTGCTGTGTAAAAGTCCAGCCTGCCTCACCTCTGTTACTCCTTTGGCTTGGCTGTGGAAATCGGTCAGTGGTGGAAAAAAGGTGGGATCACCACCTCACCTTTTTTGTGGGATCTCTGTGTGAAAGTGGCTTACAACTATGCATCACAAGCCTTTTTACTTACTCTTTGTCTGTATGCAGAGCTAGATGGAACCACATTGATGGGTTTGTGGACTGCTGTTACCATCTTGTTTTTGACAGTCCCATGTGACCATATTAGGACAAGAGGAACAGAGAAGGTTGACACTCACCAAGATAAAGCTAAAAACATCAACCACCCAAATGTTAATTCTTACACATGTGGTGAACAATATTAATGTCAACTGTTATTTATTTAAAAAAAAAAAAAAACACTACTTATGATTCTCTCACAGACCATACCATCCAATATGTTAAAGAGTTAACAATACTAAATGGCATATTTCACAAGCTAGCTGTATATATTCTCGACACTCGACATTATAATGACATTTTTAATACACAACTGAGGAGATACTGTGTTTGTCTGAGGCTTATTTCTATCCTGGGAACAAACTCTGTCAAAGCAAATATTGTCAGAAGAAGTTAAAAATGAGTGAAAAGGAAAAAACAAATAAAAAAACCCCACTACTTTTCAGAGAACATTGCTGCAGGTGGGTCTGGTTGTTGCTAAAAGTTGCTAAATGATATTGTGATGCCACTGCATGATGATGATGAATTCACTGTGTAATTATGTAAAACATTACATAGATTGCACAACTGTATTACTCTAATTCACCGGCCATTTCAGTAAAAAAAAAAAAATTGAAAGTTGTTAATTTAGATTGATTTGTTTATCATCACATTTTTAAATTTGTATTATAAACACAACACATTTTTTATGACCAGACAATATTATTTCAAACACAACACATCATTGATTTGTTTTATTCATATTTATGCTGTTACATGGTAAAACCTACAATAAAACCACACATGAACAGCTTTAGTTGGCTGGTTTAAGGGGCTTATTGCTAGATAGCTAACATGATAACAACAGCAGGTATCAAACCAACAAGGTACAAGTAGATACATTTGTAGCTAGAATAGTTTGAAAAGTTGAAAAATCTAGCAGCAAAAGGGCTAAGTTGGCATCACTGCCCCAGTCCAACTGAGAAAAGTATGAAATGTCTTGGCCAAAATGCGCTTTGTTCTTGTTCTTATCACCTCAGGAATTTCTCTGTTCTTGCGGAGTCTGTACAAGCCTTTAATTATTGAAATGTTTAAGACCTTATATGATTTAAAATGAAGGCTTGTCACAAATGGGGAAATTGTCTATAGAAACTCCAACCACATGTTTACTTATGCTGTAAATTTGGCCACTTTAACATGGTGTAAATGCAGACTGACTCCAGTGGACATTCACAGAACTGTAATGTGTTTCCCTTTAGCTTCATTTTTCAGCCGCTGTTATTTTGATTCCTCTCTTGTCGTGTACATCCATGCAGAAGCAAATAGTGTTTGAACAACACTCGGCCTGTTTGTTTGACAAACTTACCCGTCCCCTCCTGAGTTATAGCTACAGCAAACTTATTAGAGTAGTAGATTAAACGTGTTTGCAACTGTTACGGTAATTATGTCTCTAATACGAGGACTGAAAATTGTCAGACTCTGTGGGAAAAAAAAGTTTTGATTGAGTGTTCAACATTAATGAAAGGGAATGACTAAACAAAGTAATTAGTTGTAATTCTATTGTGTTTCAGTGTCCATCACAGTGCAGGTCTAGACTCGTATTGGTGTTTTCAGCAGTGTGCTTAGTTTGTTCTTATGGAGTATTTAAACATGCTCTGTATCATAAGTGAATAGCACATCCAGCCATTTTTATGGACCAGTCTCACCATACATTTCAAACAGCATCAGATATTGCGTAGGAAGATATCAAGACAGTAACAAGTAAATGGAGTGTAACAGGAAGTTGGGGGTTGGAGTGTGTGTGAAGCTCCTTTAACTGAAGGTACTTAATAAACAGCATTTAAAATTTGTCAGTTTATCATCGAGACGCATCAATATTTAATGATGAGCAATATGCTGTCTATTTAGTGCTCCTTTCCTAACATGGTTTTGCTCACTTTCCAGGCAGAGCACCTCAGAGATGTTGAACTTTTTTGGTGACTGTGACTCATAGCTGCATACTCACTTATTAGCACTCCCAAACTGATGGGACTTGTCTCTGATGACCTATTGATTTTAAGCCTCTGTAGTTACGCTGAAAAGTGGCAGCTGCTCACACCCTCCGCTGTCCTTCCAACTCTCCTTTCCACCCCGTCCCACTGTCATTTAACTACAAAGGCTGACTTGTAACTTTGAAGAATCTCATATTCACGTCGGTCTGTACTGAGAGCTCCATTTTTGGTGGCTAATGCAAGAACTGCTGCAAACATGGCATTGCAGCTGTTCCATTTTTTAGCAGCATTCGGTTGTCAACATAGATGGGAAAGGCAGAGACAGAGGGAGGGAGTACATGCAGCAAAGTATCATCAAACTCTAAACTCCAGGGTCATTGAAATGCAGCCCATGTAGCTTAATCTTAAAGTGAGAATGTGTATTGATTTGTTGATTCGTGGTGCAT
This sequence comes from Apogon hyalosoma, assembly GCA_037367295.1. Lineage (NCBI taxonomy): Eukaryota > Metazoa > Chordata > Actinopteri > Kurtiformes > Apogonidae > Apogon > Apogon hyalosoma. The sequence goes on along the minus strand of JAPQRP010000007.1, from coordinate 1,127,373 downwards.
CCACCGCCCCACAGACTGCTGATGTGTTACTGTAGTTAGCTTATTATACAGCAGTGGCATGTCCTTTTATTTGTAATCTCAGAGTGAATCAGAAATGGCTAGTCATATTACCTGTCATTGACAAATCAGCCGCAGATGATGGCAAGTGGCTATAACAGTAGCTGTTTGTCCTCGGTCTATGCAACAGGCATTACTTCAACTACAACTGTCATCTGAAGAATCTGTCGCTGGATTATTCAGTACAAAGGTGCAGTGTACTAGTATAAATAAAGAGGTTCTTTCATTATGAGTGGTTAATGTTAAAGCAGCGTATAACTTTCATCACACATTTTTTTCAGATTTGTAAAACCCGAGTGATAGCCTAATTATCACTAATCCATTCATTTTTCTGTGTTTACGCACCTGAATCATGTCCCTCATGGTGAACAACTTTGAAGACTCCATCATAAATACAGTCTGCTTGTTTACATAACAAACCGAAACGTCACTCAGACTTTTTTAGAAATTTTGTTGTGAAGTGCATTGTGGGAATTCCAAGCAGCAGCAATTTCACTGTCTCTTCGTAAGTGCTGAACCCAAATATCACCTTTACCTCCATCCACCGACTATACTCATTCTTTAAAACAACCCTGGTGGACTGTATAATTTTATGTTGTAGGAATCTGGCTCATTTTTGTGCCAAATCTGAGAAACTGTTTTCACTTTCTGCAGTGCACTTCACGACAAAATTGCCGAAAAGGCCTTAGTGATGTTTCGGTTTGTTATGTAAACAAGCAGGCTGTGTTTATGATAGTCATCTTCGAAGTTGTTCACCATGAGGGAAGTGATTCAGGTGCGTAAACACGGAAAGACTAATGGATTAGGTTTTACAAATTTGAAAAAGAAAAAAAAAGTGAGATGAAAGTCATACACTGCTTTAATGTTGCTGGGCTAGCAAGACTATTTCAGTCTGTTTATACTTATTCTTAAGTGTCTGTCGGCTCTAATATAACCTGTAATTCCACAGAGTAACTGTAGAGTTTGTTTTGCATGTTGTTCTGCTGCGAGTGAATAAATAATGAATAATGATGAATAATGTAATGACATAAGAGTGTGAAGAATTACAGTAACTACATGAGCTGCTGGTCCAACTTCTGAATTCTGAAATATGTGATTTATTTTTGTCTAAATATAGATTAAAACACAGTGTTGTAATGTTAAAGAAAAACAACATTTTTGGTTTGATTCTGTCACTGAGTCTGCCAGCATGTATGAGAATACAAGTATTCCACCTTAACCTGCAGTAAGATGTTTGATATACGGTCAACACTGCAAGGAAAAAACGGAGTGAATCAGGGAAATTAAGTGTTATTTTCTCATTATTTTATTGTGATTCTGTTCACAATAAAACACAATCTGTAAGGAACATTGTCCAACATTAGTCACGGGTCAGCTGACCAAGGTGCAAGTATTAATCATAAAATAAAAGCACTGTTTTTATGATCACTTCACATGACATATCCCATATGCCACTGTTACAGATCAAATGTGAATCCATGTAGTGAAATCCTCATGTAATGTGTATTAGAGTGCACATGCCTTTGCTATAAATACTGAGAAAACAGCCTGTGCACCATATATGCAAATACAGATCTCTGCGTTATGCTGAAGTTGTAAAAGTGCCTTTAAGCAAAGCTCTGAAGTCGTGTGTGTTCTGACGCTTTACCCATCAAACTGAGCGATGCAGTGCTGAACTGTATGAAACAGAACCACAGATAGTTGTCAAGGATCTATGAAAACACTTCAGACACAATGACCAAAGCTTTTTCAACCCCTCCTTCACTCCTCACACACCTTCCCCCCTTTCATCCTTTTTGAAATATAATCAGACTGGCAGAAAAATTCATATGAGTCAGATTCTGGCTGCCAGAGACGTGATGCATGTGGCTTCAGTTTTCTTTGCTTTAAACTCGGGTCAGAAACACATGGTACGTCCAAGTTAACGGGTCGGCTGCGTTGAGTAGCACTTTGACTCAGAGCAGTTTGGGAAAGTGTTAAAGTTAGTCTTAATACTTGTCAAGCTTGTCTTAAGCATGTTATCTGTTGCCATGGGTGGACTCTGTTTATTTGGACGAAGCCTCAGAGCTCCAGTGAACTGAACTGATGCTCCTGAAGCAACAACAGTTTAAATGAAGAATTTGTTCCTTACCTTTTGACCCTTCTGATGTTGAATTCCAACCATAGAGGGAACAACTGACTTCAGACCAGTTACTGCAGCTAGTATTTATGGTGGTGAATGCACCAGACAGCACCATTTCTGCTCCGAGTCATGTACAATAATAAATGAAGTAAACATCTGCCTCTTTAACAAACTCTTACTTTTACCTACAAATTCTCAACTGTGATACTTTAAACACTGATGAGATGAAAGATAAACTGTACTGATGGTCCTAGTCATTAAAAAGACATATTTTAAAGTTGATCATATTTAAATTCAGTACAAATTCTTGAAATGTGGTTTGTTATTTTGTGTTAGACTGCATTACTGTGATTAACCCCCATTGTGTCGATCCAAGACACTGAACTGATTCTAGGATTATTACTTCCCAATGTTGACACCTGATTTGTTCCGTGAATGTATGAATAGCAACTACTTCCTGTAACTAGTATTTTAAGACACTTAAAGATGCAATGCTCTTTTTTTTACTTCACTGGGAAAATTTTCTGTGTTTTCCATGGCAGTTTATTGTTATTTAAGTTTTCTGATTGAAAACAAGAATCATGCCTCTTCTCTGAATTCTGGATTTTTGGGCTGTAGAGAATCTACACGATCACTCGACGTTTTGACTACACACAGGTGCTTCCAGCCTGTAGGGGGTTAAATACACTGTCATTATAGTCACTGTCCACGTTCCAAGTGACACAACTTTTAAAAGTGGACAAAAAAATCACATCAGGTCATCTGGATTTATATAGAATGTCCTGATTTAGATTATGAGAGAGCTGCAGAAGCAAAGTGTATTTTGTGATTCAGAGTTAACATTAGGGTTTTTCAATCATTTATACTTATGTAATATTAGACACATACATTTACAAATCTTGTTATTAAATAAATACAGATTTTTACTGATTGGGCAAAAGGAATCCATGCTGAGTACAGTTCTAAAGTTAGAAAGTGAGCTAAGCCTCTGGTTATTGGTCAGTGTAGCTGACCCTAGCTGTGGAAATATGTCACCTTCTGTTCCATTAAACTCATACAAAAGAAGAACAACTTGTATTTTGTAATGAGAAATCAACTCAATCTATTTTGTTTTTTATAATTAGGAAAAGCATTGTAGAACTTTATTTTACTTATTTTCCAGGAATTACTTTGAAATACTGGTGACAGGAAGTATCCAGACAGTAACACATGTGAGAGCCATGTTATTAAATGGATGTCAGTGTTTTCTGTCTTTAGATATTTCTTAAAATATTTTCCCCCTTAACTTGAATATAGTGGAATTATTGGACCTGTGTTTTTAATATTTAAGCAGCAGTAGCATTCAAACCAAAAGGCCTCTGTTATAAGTTCTGAACTAGGAGGCTGGTCTGGCCAGTCAGGATATCAGGAGTGGAGGAAAAAAAAAAAAAGAAATACTGGAAAACAAACAAACAAACAAACTGGAAATACAAGGTAATTTCAGTTTTCACACACTCATACACCGTGTTGTACTACATTATGTTTAGCTGCACTGGACTCCAGACTGAAATGTAAATTACTTTCCATGCAACACCTAACAACATGAACTGATTTTTAAACCATGGTTATTAACAATCCTCCGCTTGTGCAAGCTGTGGGATTTCAAAAAGCTTGCGGCATATTCACTGACTCATTAATTTACACTGACACACACTGTCTAAACAATTCAGATTTCAGCTTCACAGACACAAAGAATACATGAATGTGTCCACAGTGATTCTCCACAGAGTGATGGAGCTCAGCGTCGCTGTGATTGGTCAAACACATCAGTCTCGTCCCTGATCTTTTGTTTGTCTTGTGGAACATGACTCATGCTCAGATGTTGCACAGTAACAATGCTAGCACTGCAAAATACCCCCAAATCTAGAGTTGTACAATATGAGCCATGGGAGAGATGAAACCCCACTGGACTTTCTGTTATCAGATGTCATATCTGTGACAACTGCAATGTTTCCCATTGATTCCTCCTCTAGGCTGTTGCTTAATTTGTTACTTTGGAGTTTTCTAATGACCAAAAGTTTTACACTGTATCATAAGTCTAAATCATCTGTGTAACTCTCCACTGTCCAAACTGTCATTTCAGGCCAATATGTCTTCATCAGCTAAACATGCTACACAAACTCTGCAGGTTAAAATACAGACTAAAATACTGTAAAGCATCACAGATGTTACAGCAGTGCTTGAAAAAGACTGAAACAGGCAGGTCTAGCAGTGTCAGTGCAATGCTGTGTGAAATGCTGTAATTGGGCCATTTAAAAGCTTGCATGTGCTTCCACGTTTTTGTAGTTTTGGTAATTGGAGTCAAAAACACTTTGTTAATGAGCTGGTTTTGTGGGAGGATAGTGTCGGCCCATTTATAGCACCTTTGTTCCATGACAGTCTGCTTTTTTTAATATACAAATGTCATTTCAGAGTTGCTAGAGCTCAAAGTGCTGATAAATGGGATCTTCTAATGCTGTAGTGTGAGGGTAGCTGCCAGTGCTGCAGGTGGCGACTTTATTAAAACACTCCACTGTGAATATCAGTGACCTTTGCAGCTTTTGCTTTTCTGATGGTTTATTCGCCCTTTACCTGCTCCCCCTTGTCTTGAGGACTCGAGGGTTGTGATGATGATCATCATCACTTTGGAAAAGTTAAAGGACAGCTGGGCTTTACTTCATGCAGTTAATACATTGACCTTGGAATTCCTCTTCCTTTACCTTTTTTGCATGTGCAAGACTGACACAATTTGCAGACTGTTTAAGATGACGAATGAGTAAATGCTTTATGGGAATATTGCCTAGAGGAAATGGTGTGAAAGGCGGACCACTAATGGTCATCCCAGAATATTCTGTATGCATTTCAGATACTTTTTCAAGTCTTAAGTGGACTGAAGCATGCAATTCTTGTGGAACAGAAAGACTGGTTTGCTTTTTTGTGGTCAGATTTCTTTTTTATGTGGACTGACAAATATGTGTGCAATTCAAATGAAAGAAAACAACTCCACAAAAAGAGACTTACTGCAGATTCATTTGTACAGCCGATGGACACCCAGGAGATGGAGCAGATATATGTACTTAATGCTGTGTATGAGGCTCTGATTTTAGCGCGACCTCAGTAGTAAAAGGTTGTGATGTAACCGGAGACTGTGTTAATCTTTTAAGCTGACTTCAGCTAAACAAGCAAACAATAGTACACAGAGCAGCGGGGATTTAACACATGGAAACACACTGCTGTTAGTCTGACAAGAGCACAGCTTTATCATTTAACACAACTTTACTCTTTATTCATCACTGTTGTGTTCTTATTAATACAAAGATAAGGTCACCCTCGTAGAGGTTAAGAGCAACGATCTCAAACTTTATGTAAAGGTCAGGACATTGCATCATATGACTAAAGCAAGGACAGTTTCAGCAATAATATTTAAATTTAACCTTGGATGACATTGAGCTAGCACTCACCTCAGCAAAATATTATTTCCTTTTATCCATTTTTGATTCATAAAATAATTATAATTCATTAAAAAATTATCACTGAATAATCATTCATCAATACCAAAAAAGAGTCAAATATTTTTTCGTTGTTTTAAATGTTCGGAATGGTGATGTTAACTTTTGGAAACATGCATACACTAAGTTCAGAGACTTTAAAAAAAGGCAATAAAAAAACCCCTTCAAAATGCCACCGTCTTACAAGCATTACAATATATTCTATAATAACATAGGTAGGAAAATGTTATAGTAAAAATTTGCATCATATCGGTCAATATAAATGTCATGTGGGGTTGGAAATGTATTAAATTAATGCAATTGTTTTCTTACCGGTGCTTCTGCATGGAACCAACTCTAGCCTTTAGGTCTAGGAAAAAGTATTTTAATTTGTTTTTGGTTCTCTCTACTTTTATTTAACCTTTATTTATATAAATTCATTTCAATATATTTTAATGTTTGACTTCCTTTCTCCTTTTCTGCTTTGGTCTCATAGGTTATAAAATATGTGACTTGTTCTTATGCTGCCTGGCCCAAAATAAAGTCCCACACATGATATTTAGTTGGATTTAGCTTTGATTGCAGGATATATTCGCTGTGTCATCCAATATGCCACACAAGGTTCTGGACCATGTGGTGTTCAAACGTGTAAAACAACATCTGATGCTCCTAAACGACTCTTTCACAAACCCAATGAACCCTGTGAATCCTGACATTGTCCAATCTTTATGTTCAGAAATGAGAAGGTAGTCACTGCATCGATTAGAGCGAGAACATGTTGCTTCTGAAATGTATTCATCACTGCACAATTTATTCAGGTGGAGACTTTATAATCCAGACTTTTTAGGTTCTTGCAATTTTTTTCTATGTATTTGCTGTGCATTCTGGCTTTCATGTGATGTATAAAGTTGCCTTTGTGTAAGTTGTTTCTAATATAACCAGTTGTTTCTCTTTTTTCCTCTATCTCCTTTGCATCACTTGTTGAACTCTCCTTCCATCGGCCTCAATAGGTAAGTGTTCTGATTATTTTTCCTTCTTTTTAAAAATAAGTTGTGGGAGAGAACATTCCTGGGAAGGCCTATGCCAGAGTGCTGGAGAGGAGAGTCTGGACGATAATAAAACCCCGAATTCAGTAGGAACAATATGGAACACTGGACCAGCTCTTTACCCTCTACAGGCTCCTAGAGGGTTCATGGTTGTTTGCTCATCCAATCCACCTGTGTGGATCTGGAAAAAGCCTTCAGCTGTGTCCCTCGGGGTATCCTGTGGGGGATGCTGTGGGAATATGGGGTCCATGGCCCGCTGCTATGGGCCATTAGGTTCTTGTACGACTGGAGCCAGAGCTTGGTCCGCATTGCTGGTACTAAGTTGGATTTGTTCCTAGCGTGGGTTAGGGTTAGGACTGCCCTTTGTCTTTATCTTTATGGACAGAATTTCTAGGCGTAGCTAGGGGGAGGAGGGGTCTGGTTTGTGGGCCTCAGGGTTGCATCTCTGCCCTTTGCAGATAATGTGGTCTTGTTGGCTTCATCGGGCTGTGACCTTCAGCTTACACTGGGGCGGTTTGCAGCCAAGTGTGAAGCAGCCAGGATGAAGATCAGCACCTCCGAGTCTGAGGCCATGGTCCTCAGTTGGAAAAATATGGCATGCCCTCACTGGGTTGGAGAAGAGTTGCTGCCCTAAGTGGAGGAGTTTAAGTATCACAAGTCAGGAAGGATGGAATAAGAGACTGACAGGTGGATCGGCCAGTGTCAGCAGTAATGTGGATCCTGTACCAGTCTGTTGTGGTAAAGAAGGAGCTGAGCCAAAAACTGAAGCTCTCAATTTACCAGTCGATCTACGTTCCTACCCTCACCTATGGTCATGAGTTGTGGGTAGTGACTGAAAGGTCAAGATCACGGATACAAGTGGTGGAAATGTTTTTTTTTTCTGTGGGGTGGCTGGGTTCTCCCTTATAGATGAGGTGAGGAGCTCGGCCATTTGGGGGATGTCAGAGTAGAGCCACTGCTTCTCCACATTGAGAGAAGCCAGCTGAGGTGGTTTGAGCATTTGGTCAGGATGCCTCCCTGGGGAGATGTTCTGGGCATGTCCAACCAGGAGGAGACCCTGGGGCAGACCCAGGACACACTGGAGGGATTACATCTCTCGGCTGGCCTGGGAACACTGTGGAATCCCCCTTGGAGCAACTAGAAGAGGTGGCCAGGGAGAGGGATGTCTGGGCTTCTCTACGCAAACTGATGTCCTCACAACTTAGTGGATGGATGGATGGATGGATGGATGGATGGATGGATGGATGGCTGGATGGATGGATGGATGGATGGATGGCTGGATGGATGGATGGATGGATGGATGGAGAGTGTTACTACAGCAACAATGAAAAGTGAAAATAATCCAAGGTGACTGTGTTATGTGGAATAATAGAACATCATTACTTCTGTGACTGTTGTTAAAGGCCAATTTAAATCTTACTGTTGAGTCCAAAACCAGCCGTTGTCCTCAACTATTCCAGAGCTGGATACCTTCATGAAATGTCAAAGGGCAGGGCTTACAAAACAGTCAGAAGTGTATGTTAAACTGCATCTGTAATTCATTTTAATAACAGTTTCTAAATATGGGCCTTAACAAGGAAACGAGACATAAAACACAAACTGAACAATATCCTTTTAATTATATATGTTATCCTTCAGACACTTGGTCATAAGAAAACAGTTTTAATTGTTTAATCCAGAGAAAAGGTGCTGTAGATGGACATAAACTGGGACATTCAATCAGTTTTTGACAGGAAATATTACACTGCGATTTTTTTCTGGCATTTAAGTCACTGTATGAGTTACTGTGAACAATGTCATCCTACAAGAACACAGGCTTCTCAAAGATTTCTGAGCTGTTGTGTCTTTGCTCATTTGGTTGAAAGTGTAAAAGATAATGTTGTGTTCTCTCCCAGTGCAGGTTAGTGCACTCGTTTTTGTTTTAGTCGTGTGGTGTGTTTTTAAGTGTGTGTACGTCCACTGTTTTGGCCGATCGTAGACATTGACCTCATTCTTAAGTTTAAGAATAGTGCTTTCAGTCCTTGCAATAACAAATACATGGAGAGAAATGACATTTATTATGCTCCTGGGAGGTGGTGAGATCAGGTTACAGTTGTATAATCGATTCATGTACAGTATGGAAAACTGATTTTAAGGTTCAATTTCATTTGGACTGGTTCAGACTAGAGACTAGAGAGTCTGAGCTCTAAATATTTTAATAAAAACATGGATTTGGACAAAATTCAAAATAGCAGAAAATCTCTTGCTGTTAAAAAGGAGTGGATCTTCTATAGACAGGTCATAGGTCACCTTCAGGATACACAGTCTGAGCAAAAACACAAAAAGACTGAAGACTTACAGTTCAGGTGTTCTAGGTAAATGCCATTCATCCATTTTTTTTTAATGTGAGTAGAGACTGAGATTTCACACTGAACGTATACAGAAAAACAACCACTTACTCCCACATTCACACCTACAACCCATTTCAACCAATTAACATGCTAAGATGCATGTGTTTGGATGATTGGAGGAAGCCAGGGTGAAGTTCATCACATACAGATTTACTGTATCATATGTGGTGTTTTACATGTATCTGTATGTCAAAGTGCTGATTAACAGTGAAACAGCACTTACTTCAATATTGTTAACGTCCTGTCATTAGAAAGTTGTTTAAACCCTTTACACCAGAATTTCTTAAAATTAAAGTATATTGAAAAATAAATTATTTGTGCTTTTGCTTTCAATCAAATTTTAAATTAACTGTAGATTTGACTATAGCACATTAAATTGATAGAAATTGTGTATGATGCCAATTTGCAACAACATGTACAATGGTCAAGAGTAATGAAAATGTAATAAAACAGATTTTTATATTTTTCTTGATGCCACCAAATTATTTTCATTGTCCATTAGGGGAGTACATACATACACTATCTGATTCTGTAATGAAAACGGTTTGATGCAAATTTGCGAAAGTCAACATTAAGGAGTTCACTATGGAGTTGAGGTTTCACTGGTATGAATCCAAATCAAGATTTTAGGAAAAACTAAATGAGATTTGATCCTGAGATCAGGATAAAAAGAACAGGGACAGCAAATACAATAACAATAAATAAGATCCAACTGAAACTGTCATTGTTCCGTCATGGCTGAGTGATCCTGATGAGTAGTTTAGGATATAAAACATGACTGGAACCACTTTCTTGTGATAATGTTGCAGATAATAAAGAGCAGTTATAGGACGGACTCACAAAGCGTGGCCCCTCACACAGTTGCAGCCTCACCTTCTAAAGACCTCATAAATTTTACAAGCTTCCCTCAGTTTTGTTTTCATCTTAAATTTCCAAATCTGGTTGTGATTAAGCAGCTCAGTGGAAGTAGCTGGATGCCGTCCAAGGCCCGTCACCACATGGGTCCCTCCTTAAACGCTCCCGTCTGCTGCTGGTCGTCCGCCACTGTGCACTCCTTCAGAAGGGAAGGGGCCCCTGTCAGCCCGCTAAGCCCACTGTCCCGGCGTCTGGGGGCCTTCTCCATGGGGAGGATCCCATGTCAAACCTCCTGTTCCACAAGGTGATCTGTGATGGAGGGAAGCGTACAGCACTAAAGTTTCAGTCCAGAATTTATCATGGTCTGCTCACATGGTCTGCTTGGATTGAATACAGGCCTCACACATGAAGGCTATTTTAAACTCTCTTCCCGTCAGTAAGACTCCCCACGGAAGCATTTGGAAAGATGAAAAATGACTAGGAGCATAGTAGTGTTGTTGTACTTTTCAACCTAAAACGGGTCAGTTCATCCAAATTACAAAGGCCCATATTTCATGTCACCCCTACATCTATCCACATAGTTTAGACTTATTTCAACTATTTCTGATTCCACGCAATATAATGGGAGTGAATGGAATTTCCAGAGTCTCCATGGAGACTCTTCTGGAGAATACACTTCTGGTATATGTATATTACCCAAATGTGTGAGTGAATGAATAATGGATCCACTGTACGCACTTTGAGTATGCGTTAATAGAAAAGCACTATATAAATCTAATCCATTATTATTATTATTAAAGTAACCTAGATCATATTAATGGTACATGACATGTGTCTTGATTTGGTTTAGTCTTTACAAACCATGAATGCATTATTACAGAATATTTTCCGATAGTGATTGGGGATTTTTTTGATGATCACATAAGGAGCAGTTTAACTTTGGTACCACATTTTAATACCCAAGGAAGAAATCTGCTTGTACCTACTAAATATCATCCTTTCCCATTGACTACCAAGATGTAAAAACTAATGTATCCTACCAGTTTCATGATGACCTGAAAGTATATTATGTTTTTATGTACTCTCAGAAATTAAAAAAAAAAAAATCTAATGTTGTGTTTTGCACTGCTACTTCAGCAAAATATCTGCAAGGTCTGATGTCTGCTGCCACCAGCAGCTGAGGCAAATCTGAACTCATTTCAAGACTAAATATATTTACTTTATCTGCTCCGTTTCTCCAAATAAGAACACAAACTCCTGTCGGCTAAATTTGATCTGAATAATTTCAGTTTTGACAGGCTTTAAAAGATCACCATAAACACAGATAAATACATTCCCTAGGTTAGCGACGTTAATGCTACAAACTACCCAGGGTGTAATGCTATCTGTAAATGATGTATTTACTCTAGTACTGGGACCATTTAACATGACTATAATGCTGTTACTCACTGTGAATCAACATCAGTGGAAGCTGTAGGTTCCAAATCCACTGTTACTGAGCATGTCTGCCAGTTTGTGTCCTGTTACACCAATGTGTTGATGTTCTTTCTGTGGACTTGTCTCTGTGGGCTGTGTATGTGGCAAAAAAATACACTGTAATGTGTTGTTATCTGTAATTGTTTCAACTAGTATTACTAACAGTGGCTAACCTGGCTAGAACTAGTAATGCTAACAGTAGTTAATGGGGTGCAACGGTACAGGTATCCCAGGGTTCGGTCCGTACCTCGGTTCTTGTGCCACAGTTTTCGGTTCGGTTTCAGTTCGTGTTTTGAGCATAAAAAGGTTTTTTTTTTCCTCTCAAAATTATATATTTTTTTTACTTGCCAACCAAAACAATTTCACAGTAGGAACACATTATCTGACTGTACTGAATAAAATAACCCTTTCTGTCCTGAACAATAGAACCCTTTCTTATTCTTTTACTTGAATATAGTCGTATAAAACACACGTGCACACATAAGGACCAAAGGGGGCTTTTTAAAATAAACTAATTCCTGTTCTGCATTTGGATGTAAAAGAAAATGGCGGTATAAAAATGCCACTGTTATGTACCGTATGCATTTTCTTGTAGTAGTGTGTCATCTTATTGTATGTGTGCCAGAGTCCTGTATCCAGTCGGGAACCCGTGTGTACTTAAAAGTGAGACAATGGGTTTAATCGCGGGTTAGGTCGGGTTGCGGATCTAATGTATGTGGGTATGGGTGGATGTGGGTTTGGAAAAGTGGTGGACCCCTGCAGGACTCTGATGTGTGTGGAGTCTAAAGCCGCTTCTCTGTAGCTGTCTCTCACTGAGGGGCGGGGCTTCCCCGTGCTGTGTGCTCACATGCAGAGAGAGGGACTTGCGGGGCGAACTTTCACCTTACACCACCTACGCAAAATCAATTACAGAACCGAAATCCCGCGGTTCACAAGGGTGGATTGTCCCGTGGAGGGCGAACTAAACGGTTCACGGTTTTCCCAAGTACCGTTGCATCCCTAGTAGTTAACATAGGCTAGCCTAGACTGGAGCCGTAATCACTCACCAGGTGGTCAGCCTGTGTCTGACTGCGATAGAACCTGTATAGTTGCGTTCATGGTCTGGTGTCCAACCTTTGAATGAAACGCAGAATAACAAATCTATTCAGTTTCCCTAGTAGTTCTGTTCCTACTGCTGCATTATTACACTGTGATAGAAGAAAAATGAATTAATATGACTAAGAAAAGGTGTTCAGTCAAACACCATTCATTTCTGGTGAAATGAATGGAACTGAATGTAGGCAGTTAAAACCTGGCCTTATCCACGAGTTTGATCAGTGATTTGAACTGTACATGCATTCATTGAATGTGGGCTTTTTTTTTTTTTTCAATAAATGACAAATCCGTGAAGAACGCCAGCACTTAATGGTTCAGAGGCGTTATCAGCTCCATCACCTGAACACCAAATAAGGTTTCTAATTGATTTAATTAGAGTGCAGCGTTTTTCTCTGTGTAGTAATTTTGTGTCATAGGATGATGACCTTATTGTGGAATGATGCACTTGACAAATAAAGATGTAATTGAATTGTGAGTGCCTGCTTCTGGCTTGGCTGAACGCTGTCATCGTACAGTGGGATTGACTGCTTCCTTTCACGACTGTCACCTCCACATAATTTCAGCAGGCGTCCCTGTGACTGGGCTACGGTGGTAGAAGGGGGTAAAAGCCTAAAACTGAATGTGGAATGAAAAGAAAAAATACCAAGGAGAATGAAAAACACTTTTTGTGTTTTCTCATTCTTTAATATACCCACATCAAAAACACTTGGTATTTATCCTTCATCTTTAAGAAATAAGACCTGCATTATTTTGAGGTTTTGATGGTGGATTTATCCATTCGTACAAGCTGATCTATCACTGTGGAATTTATCAGTTTCACAAATAAAACTGAAAATATGAATGTTGAGTTTGTGTATTTATATGTCAGGGGTGTCACTGATTCTAATAATGATAATGAGCGAATAACAAATTATCTCTCATTGATTATTTACTTATTTATTTATTAATGCGGTGTTTCTTTTCATCTCATTGGGAAGTCAGGGAAAAGAAACAGCTCTGTCAGATTTGATCATAAAGGCAGTCATGCACATAGTTTACTTTAATTTTCCAATCTCTCATATTTTAGACAGATTTTACAACACAGGGAAGTTGTAAACACGAGTATTCACTTTAAAATGAATGGAACATGGATAATAAAATGAGTATTAATCTTAAAACACAAAAAAGCTGAGTAATGATCTGACAGTGACTTTACAGTAGACCGTGACACTTTTTGTAGGGTTAAGCTTATAACTTATAACTTCATGTATTAAGCCTCATCTGAAAGGAAACATGTTTTGGCTTTAGCGTTTAACGAAATCACTGCAAAAATCAAAATCTTACCAAGTATATTTTTCTCTTGTCTAGTCAAAATATCTCATCACACTTAACATAAGACATAATCACCTAAATAGTAACTTTTCATTGAGATATAAGAACTTATTTTTAAACAATAGATCTTGAAAATCTTATTTCAAGAAATCTTACCAAGATAATTTTCACTTGTTCCATTGGCAGATTTTTTTTGCTTAATTCAAGACAAAAAAATCTGCCTTTGATCTGGGAAATGTGTTTTAAACTTTTTCTAATAAATGTCTTAAGACAGTTTTTATAGACATCTTATAAACATTAATTAGAGCTTAATAGAGAGAATCACTGAATATACAGCTAAGCTGTTTGGAAGACATTTGAACTTTTAAACATCCGTTTTCATAGAACTTTCCCTCAAGGTTTATATGGCAAGAGATGGAAGGAACATATTCAGTTCTGTTTAGCATGTTACTAAAACACATGCAACTCAAACATAACTCAAATATCACCGTGACTCTTAATGAGTCACTGATCACCTGGTAAATGAAGAGGTTTAGTACATTGTCTGTTTTCACACAGATTTGTTAGATTGGTACATTGACCCATGTTGTTTTCCTACAGTTATTGGCCGACTGTCCTTGAATAGTAAATCCTGTCTGTTTGTAGTTCTGTCCAGTTGAACAGGTGTCCTGCTGGTATTCTCCTCTACCTCCCACACTCAAGTTTTTTATTTTTCTTCAGTGGTGCATAGCTCACAGCAGGCAATGAGGAGGTGTGGCTGTTAGGGCAGTGCTTTTCCACAGAGAATTAAAGCGCCAGATAGTGGCTTTAAAGGTAGAAATCCTGAGGTGCAGTAGTAGGGGGTCCTGCAGCTCCTCCTCCTACCAGAGTGGAAACGCTCAGGGCTCCAGCTAATCTGCCGCGGTCACAGCGCTGAGCGAACCCCATGGAAAACTGGGTGATGAGAATGTTTACTCGTCATCCCACATTCCCACCGTGCGCTCCTACGGGTCTGCCCTGCTATTTTTGCGTGTCCTCGCCCTGTTGGACAGCTGTGAAGGATGGCGGCGGCTGCTTGTGGCACATGGCATTCCCTTCCATCTGTCGCCCGTGAGCCGAGCCAGTTACAAAGCAGGTCGACATCAGGCCATCCACCCCACCCCGTAATGACTCCCCTACCCCGAAGACATCTAGATCATTTCCAAGTCCATCCCACAGAGCTGGCACACCCAGGCCTGACCGTCAGTCACAACAACAACACGCCAGAATGTTCTCTCTGAAACTACTCCAGTATTAGTGATTTTCAAAGACAGCCACACTCACTCACGCTACCCCCTCTAAAAAAAGGTAAATGGGTAGCTGCCCTCAAAATGGACCCCAAAACAACCCAAATTACAGTGTTTATAGCGTGACTGATCCTGCCCGTGTGAGGGAGGAGCAGAGGGATTTTACTACAAAGTCGAATCGAGGAGTAGACAACTCTTGTACCGAGGAGATTTAAACAACATATTATTGTACAGTATGGATAGGAGAAAAGGAGGAGAAAAAACATATCTGTGTGAACGCAGATAAGAGCAAACAGAACACACCTCTGTCTTTAAGTGAACATTAACACTGAAAGGATGAGGACGAGTCAGTGAGGAAACATGACTTAGCATCTCTGTAACTAAATAGTCAATGGATGGATAGATTCTAAAGTCAAGTCAGGAGCAAATGGTCAAAGAGCATACAATTTCAATGACAGCATGTTGTCTCTGTATTTATTATGTGACTAAGGATGTTTTAACTTGTGAAAGTCCAAACCAACATCTGGAGTTTTTACATTATTTTATGTTATTTTTATATGTACCTTTGAGCTGCTTCAGTTGCTCTCACATCATCATTTTGGGAGTCAAACATCTCTCCTGTCATCATCATCTGTTTTATATCTGTATATCTATCTATCTATCTATCTATCTATCTATCTATCTATCTATCTATCTATCTATCTATCTATCTATCTATCT
>JAPQRP010000007.1:1072634-1086861 GCA_037367295.1 Apogon hyalosoma | reverse complement strand
ATGTCCAGGGTGTACCCCGCCTTCGCCCTTAAGTAGCTGGGATAGGCTCCAGCGACCCCCGTGACCCTAGTGAGGATGAAGCGGGTTCAGAAAATGGATGGATGGATTAAAAATGTTATGGGACTATATTGTAAATATGTAAATAATATGTATGTACAGAACAAGTAATATAAATAGCAGGTTGTCTTTTATATTTCATGTATTCTGTACTTTGGTTTTTTGCATTTTGCTGTAAACACTGCTATTTCCCCATGGTGGGATCAATAAAATCAGATATTAGTTTATCTTATCTTAATGAAAAATATCCAGATTAATAAAATGAATGACAATAATCAACAAAACAAATAAGCAAAAAATAATAAAACAAGTAATAAAATAGACTGAATAAATAAAATAATCTGATCTTCATCTGAACCTTATCAATTTACTCTGAAATAAGTGAAAACCAGCACAACTTCCCCACTGGTTCCAGATTTTCCAGAGGTTTATAACAGGAGTTCTAATCTGTGACACATGTGGATGTAACCCTGTCTTTAATCTGCTTGAACTCGTGGATTCTCTGAGTGTCTCTCCATGTTGGAAAAAGTGTGGATGAGGGATCAACATGCAACAAAAGTCACTCATAAACTTGGTTCAACCTGGTCTCTTTATTTTTTGTTGAGTTCCACAGTTTATGAAGCTCTTTGTCTGCTGTGATGGGAGTGTTACAACCCCACAGACTCATGCCTGTGGCCTGGCCTCGTCGGTGTTACGGGTGTTATGTCACTTTTCAATGATGCCAAATTTAACAGTGGCCTAACAAGCCCAGGCTGTAATTTTCCACTAGTTCAATGAGATGATGTGTGCCAATAGTTGTTCAAAATTGAACTGATGTACTTAAAAGCCCCTTTTTTAGTGAAAAGGAGAGAGAATCGCTCCGAAAATAGTTCAGTACTTAACAGATGTTGCTGTGTTGTTTGGATTTCCAGGAGTCACTGCTCTCCATATGATCCACTCACAGACTCCACAGACGTGGTTGGCAATACCTTTGTAGTTAATATGAATTCATGGCCTGTGAGATTAAAAGCAAATGAAGTTGTTCCTTTCATTTTCCTGCTGCTTGCAGAAATGAGCCCATCCTGCCTCCTGATGGTAATATAAGTTGGTCTGCCTGTTGGGGTCATGAAGTCTGTGGCTGTAAATATTATTGGGTTTATTTTAATTCTGAAAATGCATATGATATCAGCGGATGAATCCTTTAGGTGTGATCAGAACGGCTACCCTTTATCTGCTGTGTTTTGCTTGGTTTTTGTCCAGGTTCAGGCCTTACAGTAAAGTAGTAGAGACATGCCACTTTACCCAAGAGTGTGTAAAGGTACATTCAGTTGTTTCAGTAGTTTGGTATGAAATTTTCCTTCTAAGGGCCTTGAAAGCCAAACAGAAGTCTACATATGTTGACATACACATAAACCCAAAACTATTGAGTGCAACCTCATCCTCCTCTATTTAGATCCAATTTAGCGGTTTGACACTTGATGTCCATAAAGCATGGAAGCAGGGTTAGCCTTGAAATATTGCTAAAAATGTACAATGTCTTCCATGGTGTCAATGGCCTTCGTGGAGCTGGTGTTTTCTTAGTGAAGTGTTGGTGTTCAGTCACAGTGTTTTACCACTTGGTCCACACTCACTTCTGTCCAGTGAAGTTACTTGAGATAAGATGGACTCTGTGTTTATAAAAGGAGATAAAGGCAGCAATGGTTCGTTCAGTGTAGAAGTTAGACTGTTGGCCTTTGTGAGTAATTTGAATTCATTATGAATGTGTTGCACTGTCTTAATGGATATTTACTTTATATGTTTCATACATGAAATAACAGGTCGTTTATTTACAGTGTTCAACATTCATTTACTTTGTTTCACAAATCATGTACAATTAATCGTCTTGGCTTATTGTTCAATTGGTGAAAGGGACTGATGTGTAACTCTAAAACCAAGGTTTTTCTATAGACTCCCTACAAAAACATTATATTAACAACAAACAAACAGGTATACTTTCAATTTCTGTTGAGCAAGAAAAGTCTTCAGAGGAAGCTCTTATTTCATTGTACATATTAAGCCTCTTTCCATTCATTTTATAAAGTGAAATCTCATTTTAAGCAGCACTGCAGCACTTGGTATGTTTGTGGTGTCACTGGCCAGAAATTCCATGATGAGTTTCCTGTATGGGAGAGGTCAGTGCTCATAAACGGTTAAATATGGCATTGACAGCTTTCATTTCCAATTGCTGTTGAGATGCAGTCAGATGCAAATGGAAATTAGCACTGTTGCTACAGTCTGGCATATTTACAGCTGCAATTGCTGTAGATGTTCATTAATATGCACTTTTCCTAATAAGTAAATAAATAAATAGATGTGACACTACTGCTGTGGCCTATGGCTTAGAAAGTGTTTGTCTGTCTTTATATTTACCGTAGTCTTTTGCTTTGGACCAAGAGGAGTGAGCTCCAGAAGGAAGGAGTTTCTTTTTATACCATGATTTTGGCTCCTGTGGCTCTAATCAAATATATTTTTTATAGGAATAGGAATCCTTTCATTTATAGCCAAGCGCTTACCTTGACCGCTCACGTTAGTTTAAGATCCACAGACTTTCAGACTTATCTTCTGTTCATTGGACACTGGATTTGTCTGCCATCCATTTACCCATGCAGAGTGGGCAGACAGCACAGCATGTAGTGTAGGTTTCATGGAGTTGAAAAAGCCAGAGATCATGCACATAATGGATGGAATGATATGGGGATGGTGGGGGCTGCTACTCGGAAACTTATGAGTTACTTCCTAACCTCTGTCTAGACGAAGTTAACAGTCCAAAGTGTCATCTGGAATATATGCCTTTTCCGCACAGAATCTAATTGGGTTTCTAGTAGTTTGCTACAGAAGATATTTAAAGACATATTGAGTCGATTGGGGAAAAAAAAAGCTTTTACTGTGGTTCATTCTTGATGAACTGGATCATCGCTTTCCATCTCAAAGCCTTTCTATTGGGAAAAATAGAATGTGTTTAGGCTTCTTCCACGGGGGAGTCTGCCTTTTGAATTATTCATGTTGAAAATCAGTGGCTTATGCAGTGTGTTATCTTAAACTGTTTAGTTAAGAAATGGATTTTAAGACCAGTCCGCTGCAGTGTAGTGATGTATTTTACCACGTCTAAGGAAAGAGTCTGCTGGTAGAGATTTCCCGAGGCTTTCAAAGTATTGCTCTGTATGAAGGTGTAATGAAACAATAACAAATCAAGACGCCAAAGAAGTTCCCATGGCCTATGGCACTTGTCACACTTAACCTCGCTGTCCTGACAAATTTTCCTGACAGAGGGCTGTCAAATGACATGTTCTCTGAAGCTGAAGCTGCCCTCATTCACTTTTGTCTTGTTGGCATAGAATTAATAGGCAGCCATGTAAAAGCTCCCTGTGAGCCTGTGGGATCAGAGGTTGTTTGGAGGTCAGGTGGAAACCTGTGGAGCTGAAGGTCACCAACACTCTCTGGGAAAATGCCACAATAGGGGCCTTGGCCATTCCACAAATGAACAATGGACTCCATTATCATGTCACCTTTGACCTAGGATACATTTAGCTCTGGTCATTAAAACCTCCAGTAGTCATGTTAATAATGTCTCCTTTGACACAGCGGCTCCAGAATCCCATTCACAGGCCTTGGTTAAGTTAATGTACAGTTCTGTATTGTTACAATCTGGGTTTTAACAGTTTGGATTCTTTACTCAAGTTTCCATCCATATGTACTCTGAACTTTAATGGACATTTCAGAAAAATGGCTAAAGAAAGTGTGAATTTATGTACAGTTTCATTTAGTATCATTATGAAAAAAGTACAAATTGGTACATGGAGATAAACTGTAGGCGCATATTAGTGGGAGTTAAATATTTTAACCATCCCTTAGAGCAAAAAAGGCAAAATTAAGTATTTACATTTTACCTGTGTGTAATTGGTAGGATTGGGTAATACGATGGTAAATACACTCATTCTGATAACACTCATTCTGTGGCCAGAGGATGTTGCTACATTCTGATAACGTTGTCAACATGAATGGATGTTCTTTGAAAGAAAACAATAACTAAAGCAATACAGATTTCACCTTTTGCTGCCTACACAGTTGGCTTAATGATCAGTTCCAGATTTTTTTTATTGATTACTTTGTGACTGTGTTTAATAACTGAGTCAGATTTTGTTCAACACTTATCTAGTTTCTTTAGTTTTATCAAAGCGTAGCTGTAAAACAGAGCTAGAATTTATAGAAGGGCCAAAGCATCCAACTGAAGTCAACAAGACCACAGTGACTCCCGGAAAAATATTCACTATTCCAGAGACAAGTTCAGTGGAAGTCACTACTATTTCTGCATTGGCTTGTTTGTTGTTGCTCTTTCCTTCAGTTTTCTTTATCTGCTAATTGAAAATGCGCATAAAAATAGCTGGATGTAAACATACTTGCTGCCAAAAATTCTATGCACAGTAGTGTTATTGACAGAGTGTGTGGATAGCTGATGGGAATGATGGGACGAGATACACAACAGTGGCAGCTCTGAGATGTTGAGCTCCAGATGCTGTGAATGATTGATCAAAACCACTATAGATGTGTTGGGATGTGTGGGTAAGATTCAGATGTTAAATATGTTGTCATTCTCTTTCTGTAGAGCTAATTTGTGTTTTTCCACTGAAGTTTCAATGAACTTCCATGTTTTAATGTATTAAATTTTATCCTTGCCTATTTCTGACATAGCAATTAGTCTAGTAAGTCTCAGCCTTGACTATGATGAACTGTAAGATGAGAGAAGTCCTTTTTTCTTCTTCCTGACCTTTTATTCATCTCTGCTGAAATACTACACAGCTTGAACTTGTAATAGCTCATGGTAATATGCCTTCTGTGATGAGAGGTTTTAAACAGGTATTGCTTAGTTTTAAGTGGTTGTGAGCCAAGGTTTGAATGAATGCATGAATCAGTCTCACAGGGACATGAATTCAATCCCTTTACATAGATGAGTAACATCAGCAAGTTGCTTTAGCAGGTTTTCCAGTTCAAATATAGAACCAAGAGTCCCTTTCCTTTTCCCACAGACTGACTGAAAGATTCAAAGAACCTTATGATTGAACCTTATGAACCTTATGATTCTGCACCTGTTTTTCATATGTGGGCTTTGACCCTATAACAGCTTTAATGAAATTAATAACATAATGGTAGCAGCAAACTTTTAACCATCAGTCTGAAGTCCACTATGCCCACAATATGGAACATTACCAAAACAGGAATCTTCATAGTTGAAACAAAAGCTAGTCCTCAAAGACCCTAAAGATAAAATGCCCAGTTTTTATAGTTACAAATATACGTTAAATTGACTGTCAGACTGGGTGAACATGTCTTTGCGTAGGCATCCGTCTTACTCTTCTTCTTCAAGGTTTCCATTGTCGAATATATGGAACTTAGCTTCCAAATAAAGCTACTGTTGCAGTGCAAGACACATGAGCAGTCAGGCAGTGGTGGAAAATGACATAGGAAGGAACTCCTAAATTCTGCTTTTCTGAGGCTGTTTTCAGCCTGTCAGTGGAGCTGGAAATGCTTATTTTTCTATTTTTAAGACTTACAACTGCAGTGGATTCATTTGTGTTGGTCAGTGCTCTGTTGGGTGAGGGTTTGTCTGAGTGGCTGTTTGGGGTGAATTAAGAGGTAAAACACAGGCTAAACATGAGATTTGTTATGTGATTTCTCATGCCTCACAGTGGGAAGTGCTGAGAGCATGCGGGATGTGAACACTCTTCAATTTAGAGACTTTCAAACAGGGAAGAACTGAAGGCTTTTGGGCACTGGTCCCAAATCAACAGGAAAACAGCCAAAACAGTGATGCCAGTGTTGGAACTGAAACTACAAGGACATCATGTTATTAGTATTAGTATTATTATTATTATTCATTAATTTGTTCATTCATCTTCTGAATCCGCTTTATCCTCATTAGAGTTGCAGGGGGTGCTGGAGCCTATCCCAGCCACCCATGGGCGAAGGCGGGGTACACCCTGGACGAGTCACCAGTTCATTGCAGGGCTGACACATAGAGACGAACAACTAATCACTGTCACATTCACACCTATGGGCAATTTTAGGTTGACCAGTTAACCTATCAGTGCATGTCTTTGGATGGTGGGAGGAAGCCGGAGTACCCGGAGAGAACCCATGCAAACACGGGAAGAACATGCAAACTCCGCACAGAAAGGTCTCTGGTTGGAATCGAACCTGGGACCTTCTTAGTAGTCCAGTTAGGTTCATACTGTCTACTAGAACGTATACAGATTTCCTTTATCTTATTTGTCAGACAAATGGAGAAAGAATTCATTCTTTTACCTTGACCAGGACCTTCTTGCTGTGAGGCAACAGTGCTATGCACTGCACCACTGTGTAGTATTATTATTATTATTATTATTATTATCATTTTTTTTTTGACAGCGACACCAGGGCTCATCTCTTTTGCCAGTTCCAGGCTCTGCCTCTTAGTGTGAATCCATTATTTCTTTCATCCTCTACTTCATTGTGATCTTAAGTGGCTGTTTGGTCGTAGTGAAATTTATCTTGCTCCTGCAGGTGGTGAAGGGAATCCACATAAGGATGGCAGAGCATATTCCACATTTTTCACAGCTACGTTTAAAATGGCAGTGACATCTTGTTGTTTGTGTTCCTCCATTTGTGCTATGCTCTGGAGGTAACTAAACCCTTACGGTGGATTATCGCCTATTTCTGCTGTGTTTATCCATAGTCTGTTGTACATTTCACATACATGATTAAGAGCCTAAATACCCCCCCCTCCCCCCGATCTTTCTTTTTGCCTGATGGATAACCTGTTCCTCCATCCTCTTGCCAAAGTCTGCTTTTAGTGATGCCAGGCTCAGTGTAACTCTTATAATATAATAGTTTCATTGCTTTGGGTTCCTTGAAAAGTGCTATAGAAATCAAATCCATTATTATTATCATTATTATCATTCCCTGTCATCAACAATGATAATGGTAAATGTGACTTTAATTGGGTGGATGGTGACCTTCCCATCAAAAAGTTGTTGGGGAAAGGCTTGTATATTGAAACTAAAGTATAGTCTGCAGTTTTTTCTTTAGTCTTTCAGTGTCTTAAGAAAAATCAAGCGATGATGTGAGAAAAACAGCTCTAGGTTATTTCTATGATAAAACCTTGTGTTTAAAATGGAGCATATCCGTCTAAAAATACAGGTAACGTGAACATTTGTTAACCTAAAGTTTCAAGACTTATAGATACATATTGTATGTATTAATGTTATCATAGTTTAAGAGTTTGTGATAGTTTCCAACTGTATCCCTGAAAAACTACATTAATCTAACTTTTTTTTTTTTTTTTGGTTAGTTTTAGAGACTGGCAGGCCCTGGCTTGGATTACAGAAAAAGTGACTAAGATTTGGTTTAATATAGACAAGTTTAGGGTTAAAGAGAGTTAGAAGAATATATTCCCAAGCAAACTAATCTGACCAAAACGCTTCGGTAGCTTTAACCAACAAACTTACAGCAGTTGCAATGCGAACTCCAGTCTCTAGTGGCAAAGTTGTAAATAATCCACAATGCACCCTAGCCTCCCGTCACAAAGAGCAGATCCTTCATTGATGTTTTGCAGAAAATAACATGAATCTGTATACTGCAGAAACATTTTTTTTTGTTTTGTTTTCATTAAAACCATTAAAACATTGTTGGTGCAGTTTTGGATTTTTTAAGTAATAATTAGCAGTTACACTGTTTCCCACAGAGTTTCTTCTACTGTATCTGTGGCGCTGATGGGTATTTTACAGAGTATTACATCATATTATTGCTGTTAACATTAATGTTGAAAAGCTGTTGAGTATATTTATGTCAGTTTAAAGAGAATCTTTGGAATCTACTAGGCATACAGTGTCTCTGTAGCTGAAGACTGTGCCAGTAATTAATGTTTTTTTAATTTTGTGATGGTAAAAACTACTTGACAAACATCTCAACAAGCAGATCTGTTGATGACTGGGCAGTAAACATCACATATTATACATGATTTTGGAGTGTTGCTGTGGCATGTAGTCTACTTTCATGCATTTATTCACTGCATATAATTTTACCCTTATCTCAGTCTGCTTTACTATGTTGAGACTCACAACACAGATACTGCCAATCACATATTGTTCTGTTTCTATTGTGAGACAAGCAAAAAAAAAAAAAATGCAATTTAATCAGCTCTTATTAGGACTACATGTTAACCAACTGTCACTTCTAAGCTGTTCCTAAGCTACCATGCTGACAAAAACTATTATTTTATGATTGCAACACATGATAGCTGGAAATAAATATGGAATTTATTGATGTTTCAATGACTGATAAGAAATTCAAGCTCAGCGCTAAGCTTTGGCTCGTGTTAAAGCTGGGTTTTCAACAGACGTCTGAAAGCTCAGACAGATAATCAGCGTGACACTGGGCAGAAACCAGGGATATTTTTGACAACCAATACATTAAATGTATTATCTAATAGATAAATAACTTATCTAATAGAGCTTAATAAAAAAAAGTTACTGGTATAAAACTCATCCATCACAGCACCTGGATGGCCACAGTGCTCCCATTTACACCTCTGACCACAGTTTAAACCTCCAAATGAGCATCAGGCCAATAAAAACCTACTTTTCATGCACTGAGAACATCCTTATTTTATTGCTAATCATCAACATCTGTCTTGAAGATGCAGTTCTATCTCTGGTGACAGGGATGAGATGGATTTTACAGGGAATATTTAGTGCTACCTGAGTCTGAGGAAATCAGAAAATTACAAAATTACTCAAAATAGTGCTTCCAAAAATGCAAATAAAACCTTAAAACATTTGAGGCATTAATTTGAAAGCTAGAAGCTTATCTTAAAATAAAGTGTTCACTTGTAATTCACTTTCATTTAGAATGGATTGTGTAATACGCTTGTATGCTATATAACGCAATCACACTAATGTAGAAGAATGGAACAAAAAATCAATACAACAATGTATTGCCATATGTTGCAATGATATTATCAGTTCACCTCAGCCATGTATTGATTTCATAAAATGTGGAGGTACAGCAAATAGAGGAAAGCAGGAACAAGGGCATCGCAATCACCTTAACAATGAGACTCTGACTTTATTAACTGATAAATGGAACAAAGTCTGTGTAAAAACGCCAACATCGTCTACATCAAAACTTTATCCTGATGGGATATAAACAGCATCATAAATATTGTGCAGCTTGGGAGAATGATTTTATAAGACAACACAAGGAACAGACTAGGTAGAAATACTTGCTGGTAAATCCTACACAAGTGGGAATTAGTGCATACCTTCAAGTATACGAGACACTTCAACTCAGACAGTGACATTAAAGGCTGAATTTGGAACATTTTTTCCTTTTCAACAGCTAACTCCACACCAAACCATCTAACATTACTTCTTTTAAACACTAGGAAAAATACCTGGTCACTGTAGTTTCATGTTTGTAATCATGCTACTGCAACATTGAAATATATACTAATACAGCTAACATGCTAATATGCTAATCACAATGAGGATTTCTCAGATAACATACTGGATGAAGAGATACAAATATACACAAGCAGGGCATTTACTGTCTATGTCTGTTAACTGGTGTCACACGAGGTATCACTAGAGCAGCTACTGCCATGTTGTGTGAGTTAAAAGTGTTGTTTTCATCAGGGGAATCCGGCAGCTTTACAACAGAGCTATAAAAATGTCTGTCAACAACAACATAAAACATAGAGCCACCGCTTAAACTCATACTGACAGACTCTGAAAGATCTGCAATTTGGCCACAACCTTTTGTCAAAAGGCAGCTTGCATCTGCTGATAATAGGAGTTAGTTTTTCAATTGTAATGTACATATTGTATTTTCTGAAAGCATACCAGTGCATAGTGGATCAGTGTGTCAGGCTGTAGAGAAACATATCAACAACAAAGCTTAGCTCAGAGATGAAGTTAGCTAACATCGACAAACAGATGGTGACCCACACAAACATAAACATGAAACTTTTATGAGTTGAAATAACTTTTTGCAGGCTAAACTGGTTTTGTTTATTTCCCATCTGCCAGTTTTTCCTACTTTTCTTTAAGCTAATTGATTTCATTGTCTTATAGTAAACTATAAAACAACAAATACAACATTGATAAGTTGAATAATAAACATATGCTTATTGGTTACATGCAGACTTGGTTGTATTAGTGCTGTGAAATTCATGTTAACATGAAACGTGCTGCAGGCGTATACCTACTGAAGTACATTATAATCGGTGGCTGTCTCATGTCTGTACAAGTTTATATCTTAAGTATTTCAATCTGAACACCAGGGATAACTTTGATGTTAAAAGTCAGTAATTGACACCATGAACCCTGCTACTTCTCACCACATTCCTAATCTAATTCCAGAAAATCCACAGGGGAGTGTTTCCCTCCAGAACTGACCACATGGAGCACAGCCAACTAAACAATATGAGAGTCTGCCAGCTGAAAGCTTCACACCGCAATCCCCATAACCTCTCTGACTTTCACTGCAGATATTAAGCAAAATCAATAGCCCACTTCAAAGTAAAACTCCATTTGCCATAATATTTGCAACACCCAATGTATTGGGAGGATATTAAATGGTTTCTGTCTGCATTCCACAGTGGAAAAACAACAGATGTAGCAGATAAATTCCTATCCAACCTTAATAAAGACAACTTTCCAAAGTTTGGAGTTTTGTGAAGAGGATGAATGACCAACACCAGTATTTTTGTTGCTTGGCTTTCTACTGTAAATTGCTGTAGGTTTGAGTCCATGTTTGAGTTCCATGCAAAGGTCAGTAGTTGTCTGACTTAGGATCAGTGAAGTGAGTTGGTGCAGCTGTAGCATTGTTCCTTAAATACACCGGCCCGATTGGACCTGGTTTTGATGGGGATGACCTTTTGTTTCATGGCACCATCACAGCACATTCAGTATCCAACAGCTAATAGGCGGAGATAGGACGACAAAGCTCAAACCACTGAACGTATTTTCATGAAATGAAAACCTTAGTTCACAAAAAGATTGTAACCTATTGTATCCAAGTTCCAGAGCTTTGACAGTTTAAAGGGTTGTTCAACTTTATCTCTCAGGTCTTATGTCAAGCAAGTCTGCAAGGATACAATATATTTAAAAAAAACCCAAAAAGTATATTATTTATATAGTGCTTTTGATCAAGCGCTTTGCAATACAGCAACAATGAAAGAGTAAGGGTGTATTCAGATGTACTTTGTTTGGTCTGTTTAAAATGGACCAGTTTGTTTCCTTGAAAAGTTAGGACTTTTTTTTGGGTGTGAATACAAATATGTAAACTCTAATTCAAACCAAACAAGTGGTCTGTTTTCAAACAGACTCTGGGCTGGTTCACTTCTGGTGTGAATATAACCGGCCTTGAGCCGACACAAACCAAGCAACCATGTGCCTTTTTGCACTTGACGAGCCATCATAGCTGAGTGGCATTGTAGGTAATCAACAACACTGGAAGTAGCCGAGCCGCATGGGTAGCCAAAGCTAAGGGTAGGGCAGGGTAATAAAATAAAATAAAGAAAAACAGTTATAAATAAATACAATTCCAGTAAAAGCAAATGAACAAGTTAAGATCAGAGTAACACCATATGACTCAGAAACTGCACACCCCAGGGCTCATATACAACAGTGAATCTTTAGCTTTGCTTTAAATAATCATACAGAACATGTCTGTCTGATATCGAGGGGCAAAATGTTCCATAGAGTTGGTGCTTGAACAGAATTGTCTGCTCTTTTTCTTGGGAATGCTGGGAGTGCAGTGAATGCGCTGGCACATACAAGTTCACCAGGTCTGGTAAATAAGATGGTGCTATGCCATTTATTATTTTGTAGGTCAGAAGGAGCACCCTGAAGTCTGTTCTGGCATCGATGGGAAGCATTGATGCCTCGATGACGTATACATGTAAAACTGTCATTAAAGGTTGAACAACAATACTTTGGAGGTGGATAACTGATAAATCAGTCAAAGTTAGTAATGGAAAGAAAAAAAAAACTCTTTTAGGTTGTCCATCTATCTACCACCACATACCTCATAAGTGAACACTAATAGATTCACCAACATTGACATTAAAGAGTTCCAGTCACTTTTTCTTCTTGCTGAGACCATCCAAACCTTCATCTAATATTGACATGAAATTGAAAGTTTTCAAAAAATTCATTGCGTGGACTCCTATTTCAACCTCTAACGTGTACATGTGTCCAAATGAGTAGTAGTCATTGTTATCTGGACAGAGTATTTTCATAGTCAAAGGGTTTTCTTTTTTTTTGTAATTTTGATCGCATATTTAGTAATACGTGTGTCCACCGATCTGTTGAAAATCTTACCAAGCTTACTGAGTCATTGTCATTATTCTTATGTATATTTTCATTGTTATGATGATAATCCTAACAAATAATGCTAATTCTCTTTCAGTGAGCTGCCTTAGCGCTGCCTGCACAGCAAATCTTGTCTTTATTAGAGTTGATTATTATTGAGCTGGATTTGTACTTTTTCATTTCATAGTACTATATAACCTTGTTTGTTAAAGCTGTGAGTATCTTCAGCTGTAATCCCTGTGTTACTGTCATGGCCTCATAGACATCCACATTAGTTAGAACTGAAGATGTCTCAGTGTATGATCAACATGCTTTTTTTTTTTTTTACATGGACTCAGACAAGGCAAACAGGGCAACACGGTGGTGCAGTGGATAGCACTCGTACCTCACAGCAAGAAGGTCCTGGGTTTGATTCCAACACCAGTCGATGGGGTTGTGGCCTTTCTGTGTTCTCCCTGTGTCTGCGTGGGTTCTCTCCGGGTACTCCGGCTTCCTCCCACCATCCAAACACATGCACTGATAGGTTAACTGATTAATCTAAACTGCCCATAGGTGTGAATGTGAGAGTGACTGTTTGTCTCTATATGTCAGCCCTGCGATGATGATGAACTGGAGACATGTCCAGGGTGTACCCTGCCTTTGCCCATATGTAGCTGGGATAGGCTGCAGCGACCCTCGTGACCCTAGTGAGGATAAAGCGGGTTCAGAAAATGGATGGATGAATGAATGAACAAGGCAAACATAAGAGAATGTAGAACATTTGATTGTTTCTTCTTTTCTGACTCGTTTTATCTTTTCTAGCTGATATTCAAGTGTTAATGCAGCAATAACCCACCTCCTATTACACTCACATCATATTTTAACTGTCACTGGGCTCAGCTGGTCTGGTTTTTTTTAGGTATTAGGTCATTAACCTCCTCCAGAACAAAGGTAACCCTTTTAAATGTTTGTTGCATTTCAGCCTTGGTGAATAGGTTGATTTTTTTCCTTTAGCTTTATGCTAAACTGTTATATCTCTAATTAAATCTGTTTACTGCATGTTGGCCTTATGTGGCATGAAAAAGGTGGATGTTAAAAGCTTAACGATGGCCTCTGTAGAGCCTCTACAACTGTTTTGTCATACAGAGAAAACAGTGTAAGTGCTGTTACAAATCGCTTTACAACCAAAGCTTGCAAAATGACAATAAAGCAGTGCAAATCAAAGGTACAGCAAGTGTTGCACAACCTATGTTAGTTACTAACAAAACACCAAGCTCTTTAAAGAGTTTCAAGGGGTTGGTGACGGCCCCCTGTTTCAACATTCCTGAAGTATTAAACAAGAGTTCCCTGTCAATTGTTGTTGATAAGTGTGTTGTCCTCTTGTTGGCTCATTTGCAATTCTCAATGCTAAGCTAATGCCCCTCAGAGCCATCAGGCCTGAGGAATCACACAGAGTTTCACCTGAAAGGAAAATACTCTGGTGATGGTCAAAGTTAGGCTGTCATACTTAACATGCAATACTAAGTCAGAACCCTTCATTTCTAAGATTAATTCACTTGATGCTTCTCCAGAACCAGGTATATTTGTGTCAGGGATTAAATATCATAGGACATCTGAGATAATGTATCTAGGAGTGGGGATTAATTCCCATCTGTCATTAACCCTTAAAGTCCCACATATATTTTTGTCACAACTTCCAAATGAATAACTTTTTTTTGTCTTTACCAAATGATTTATCACTATTTATTATAATATTATCCTCTGCATTTAGCATTTTTAAGTGAACATCATGGATTTTCCTGTATTTAATTCACTGATCATAT
>JAPQRP010000007.1:1040868-1062937 GCA_037367295.1 Apogon hyalosoma | reverse complement strand
TGGGGGGGCTGCAGTAAAACAGTGGAACACAGTGGCATTTCATGCTTATCAATTGGAAGGATTGGAGGGTTTCACTGACTGGGATTCATCCAGGTGTGAGGCAGTCGACTGCTGTGTGTAAATCTGAAATGACATCAGGTGAATTATCCCTGGGCTGGTAATAGGCATATCCTTTTTATACGTCTTCACTACCTTTGACTTCAACAGGATCCATACATGAGGGAGAAACGGCTGCACACAAATTGTTTTTATCCTTTGTTTTAACATCTGTTAGGAGAAAACTGTGTTGTTAATAGTCATTTTAAGAGTGGGTGGTGATGGATTATATTTCTTATAATAATAATTTTCACACCCAACTTGTCACATGTTGATGACTGGTCATTGTGTTACATTTTAAAACTGTACCCCCAGAGTGCCATTTTATACATGCATGGTAGGTGTAGTTTTTCTAAGGTTAGGTTTCAAAAAAGGATCCAAAAAATTTAACCCTTGGTGGGAAAGCGTTGAAAACATTTTAGATATTTACATACTTTGTTGCAAAAATCATTGTAATTGTATTT
This sequence comes from Apogon hyalosoma, assembly GCA_037367295.1. Lineage (NCBI taxonomy): Eukaryota > Metazoa > Chordata > Actinopteri > Kurtiformes > Apogonidae > Apogon > Apogon hyalosoma. The sequence goes on along the minus strand of JAPQRP010000007.1, from coordinate 1,062,377 downwards.
TACTTGAATGTGAAGCTTCATATAAACCGTGGAAATCCTGTCAACAGCTTAGCAGAAACATGATGTCTTTTTTATGTCGGTGAACAAAATGACTGTTTTATCCTTGTAGATGTAGTCCATGTCGTCTTAAACCACCACGCAATTGTGTTTCATACAGTGGTAATCACAATGAATACAATTATTTGAAACTCGTTAAATGAAGCAATATCCTATATAATTTCACCACGTCTTGTAAAAGAATAGAAGACAATTACATGTGCAGTCATTGTGTTTAAGAGAGGAGTTCACAGTGAACACAAGGCCTTAAGAAAGAGGAAAACAATAATGATGAATGATGGATCTCTGCTGGCTTCAGAAGTGTGTAGTCACCAAGCTCTGTCCATGTTGTAGCTTCAACATGTAGTCAATGTACGTGCCTCTGACCTTTGACCTCTGAACTATGCCTCTGTATCCTCTGCACTCTATAGTGTGTAGACATAAAGACATAAATCCACCTGAATAGTTTGGTTGTGGTCCAGTGCCATGTTCAGACTGAATATAGCGAACTCATAGACTTCTCATTCATGCAGGCATAGCTGGCACAAGTACAGGCAGGAACATGAAATTTCAGTTTCAAATATAGATCCCAGTGTCTGTGCAAAAATATATTCAAGAACAAGGTTTTTTAGGCTTCATGTTTTTAAGTCAAACAAAATAAATAAATGTACCCATTTGGGATGTCTTTGTGTTTTCTGTTGTTCCATTACCTTGTTCAGCTTGACTGTCAACACACTGAAATACAGTTATTACTGAATCTGCCAAAGTTTCAAAGTTCTTTCTGAATTTTTTTCATTTTATTCCAAGTATAAAAGCAGGATACGGTACCTTTTGACACAGCTTTAGTTCACTTTTATTGTCCCCATAGCACAATCCATTCTCTGCATTGAAGTCACCTTAATGCCCTAAAGCCCATCCCATTAGGACCTCAATCACTGGCTAAAGAATGACCCTTATATATGTTTTGATGGAGGGGAAGCCAAGAGAACATGCAGACTCCAAATCTAAAAAACTGTAAGGTAATAGTCCAAACCACTGACTAACTCAGTTTTATGCTGAAATCCCATCCAGGATGAATCGGTGGATGATGTAGAAAGAACAAGACTGATTCCAGGAGCTTAAACCTGGTTCAGTGGTCATATCGATGCCTGTCTGTATGTCATCTGATATACTGCTCAACAAGTCCACATTTGCCATCATTTCACTGTTTAGAAATGTGTCACAAAAATATTTTGGGTAAAAGTCAAATGTTCCTCCTAAAACAGCAAATAATTGGCTCCATTACAGCCTTCTTTTGAGTGGAGGAAATATGGACTGTCAAAGCAAATACAAAGGCAAGCCTGGACAAAGTCAGTAAATCAAAGTTTCCCTCAAGATGTGTACATACTTTACACTGATTATTTAAGTCTGTTGTTTTTTCAATTACCCATTATTCATGTAGTATAAAGCCTTAGGCCATTCGCACCTTGCTCATATTTGCCAACTATAATTGAAGCCTGAGTGAAAGAAAAATGCTTTATTTCACACTGTGAATTGTAATAGCAGCTAACTTCAGTAAAATGGAAAAAGGGGGGGTCATGCTAATATTAATTGTAAATGAATACCAATCTGTTTGGCAGGTTTCTAATGTTCAGCTTTTGACATGAAGCCAAATGGAACTGTCTCTTCAGCGACAAGTGGATGAAAGAACAGATGCAGAAATGTCCCATGCAGGGCTGGTTATTGGCCAATTCGACTCTTTTGAGCACAGACCAATTAAAAGGTGCTATTGAAGCACTACAGTTTTTCTTTGAAAATAGGCTGCTTAACATTTTAACAGGCTACAAGTGATTGACAACTCATAGAACTTGCAAAATTGCTTGATTTTTATGATCATGGCCATGTGACTAGTATAATGGCTGAGTAGTGTCCTTTAGAAAATTAAATCCTGTAAAGTCTCCCACAGAGTCGAGTGCACTGTGTGCGTACTGTGAGCAGCGTGGACTCTGCACACACATTTGAGGTTTCATAGTCGAGCGTACCAATTTTCTACATTTCTCATGACCATTTCCTACATTTACATCATCCTACATTGTGTGACACCCAGTACGCTTTTGCGGAGTCCACGCAGTCGTAAAAACTGCGCTTTGTGTGGACATGTATACGGCAGGCATCCGCTTTGGGTCCACATTAAGTCTGCCTTGAGTACGTGCAGATGTCCGTGGAGTCAAGTATGGCTGATTCTGTGGGGGCCTTAATGAGGTTACACCTAAATATAGGCAGATATAGGAAACCCACATTTACAACAAAAGCCTCCTCAACCCATATCCTAAACCAAAAATGATTTGAATGTGCAATTTTCAAAACTGTTTTTAACAGTTTTTCCATTTATTTCATTACTTACCCAACAGCTACTAATCTGACTTATCTCATTAATATTAACACCTTAAGCCAGCCCCTACATTGGGTTTTACTTTGACATACCTTGGTCCCATAACTTACACCCATCATTCTGATTTGAATATGCCATTTATCCCTTTTTTTTCCCCAGTTTTTGTTATTAAATTAGTGTTAGTTGTCAAGTGCCACATGCACACTGGAAAAAAATCAAAACCTTACCAAGTGTATTTTTCTCATTTTTAGTCAAAATATCTCTTGTTCCATTGACAGATTTATTTGCTTAATTCAAGCAAAAAAAAAAATCTGCCAATGGAACATGTGAAAATTATCTTGGTAAGATTTATTGAAATAAGATTTTCCAGATCTATTGACCAAAAATAAGTTATTATATCTCACTGAAAAGTTACTCTTTAAGTGATTATGTCTTATTTTCAGTGTGATAAGATATTTTCACTAGAAATGAGAAAAATACACTTGGTAAGATTTAGATTTTTGCAGTGTACACAAAGGGTTTGATATTTAAATCACTTTGAGCAACATCCAAGTGGCCAGGCTTGAATACAGCTACCTGACTGAACATGATACCAGTACAGGATGAGAGGGCTGGATCAATGGCACTTGCAGCTTCATGGATAAAGGTCCTTCAACATGCATTAGATATGGGATTAGACTCCATATTAAATCTCAGGATTGAGTGGTGCTCAGAGGAGTGCTTCAGTCAATCCTCATTAGATTATGGAGCCCTGCCCATCCACTTTGATGGTAACATGGTTAGTGTTTTAGATAAGACTGTTTGCCTGCCTCCATTGGTTCCTGTTGCTGACAGATTCAGAGAGTTTCTCAGAACATCAACCTGGCATCTTTGAGATGTTCATTTGATGACCCAAGTTTGACTTAAACCCGCTGGAGTCCATGGACACACCCTCGCGTCCAAATCGCAATATGATTTAAGATGATGTATGATCAGACGGAGTCTCGCTGAGTCTTCATTTTAACTTGTGTGAAAGTGCAGATGTTAAAATAATACTGTGAAGTCAATGGTGTTAAAAGGCCAAGTAAAACCACACTAATGATACACAATAAAAACATAATTTTCACCAATATTGTCATCACATTCGGTGCATTTTGATGCATGAAGAGATGGTAAAAACATTTTTCTAAGGGAAGTGATTGAATGAAAAAAAAAAGTGAGGGCATTTGGTGTAAAAGTGAACTACATCAACCATTCTGATGTGTGACATCTTGTGACACCTGATTGTTGCTGTAAATAGTTGTAAATAATTTTCTGAGTTGGAAAAATGATGCATTGAACATATTTGTGCATCGTATTGTGACACCAGATTGTTGTGTAAATAGTTGTATATAGTTTTCCTAAAAAAAAGCCTTAGGCATTATCTGCATTTTCATGTAACTAGTTGTATATAACTTGGTTGTTTGCTAAATTTGTAATTGTTTTTCTAAAGTTTTCAATGTATATGTTTATTCGAAGTTATGAAAATGGTTTGTTCAGCATGTTTTTGGTGAAAAACAGTAGAGAATGTAACTTTTTCCTACTGGGATTTCATGTTTTTTGTGTGATTATAGGTTTAGTGTTTTAATACAGCAAGTCAAATAAGACAAAAAAAACCCAAAAAACTAAAGTCACACAGGTCCATGTACTGGAAAAATTATACCAGACAAGACAAGATAAACAGTTTGTTAATGAGAAATATAAAGTCAAAGTCAGAAGTATTCAAAAACGGCCAACATACTCAGACTCTTCAGGGTTACAGTGGTGGACAAACACTTGTACCATATGGTGTTGACATATGGTCAAACACTCAGAATCACAGAAGTAAAGACATGGTGGAGAAAATATGTTTTCCTGACACATACAGTGAGTGATCTTTCCAGGATAACACATCCCTTAACACTTTTGTTTAATTAACAGTTCCACATGTACCATGTTAATAGACCATATAAAGTGTGGAAAAGTAAACCTCAAAACATGGTTCAGTCTAATGACCTTATTAAAAAACCTGAATAACACAGTGTTCCACAGTTGGAATGCATTGCTCAGAAAGCTCTGCTGCATTTCACTGAAGCAAAGTCACATGATGTTGAGTTTCTGATGTCAGAGTTTGAACATTTCCCAGCGTGGAGTCTATAACCACAGCTCTAACACCACCCGACGCCTGAGCTGGGCCTCCAACGGCAGTGAGAGGCTGGTGTGAATACATTAGAGCATGGCATGGAGAAGCAGAGCTGCACAAAAGATGTCTATAATGCAATAAGGATGAATAAAGGGCTTTTTAATGAGGAGGCCTTCCATCCTCCCAGTCGCTCTCTGCCAATTCAATTGTGTCGTTATTCTGACTGGAAAGTAAGAGCAGCAGGACTCCTAATCTGGCTTTACAGGAAACCTCAGGTTAACAGGGTCAAAACACAATCCAATCATCAGTCAGAGAGACATTTTTATTCAGTTATGTCATGTGGAGCTCATCTCTACCTTACCTTAGCTCCCCTGCGGCTACGCAATGACTTATTCTTTTCTATGTTTATACATTTTTGAAATCTGTCTCACTCTGGCGACCACACAGGAGCTGCACCATAAGATGTGAAATGAAGAAGTTAACTAACAGGGGAGAGGATGGAAATTCATTCATTTCCTTTTTTCAATCATAGTTTGTTTATTTTCAGATTGGCTGCAATGAAAATATCTTATGGTAGGGTCAGTTTAATTACACACGGTTATATCATCTGCAAAAATCATCTCAAACTCTTAGGTTAAGACTTTACAGTGTTACAGACAAAAAGAAGAAAAAATCTCTTTTGAACAAGCAAAAAATATTGTTTTCATCCATTCCACGGTTATTTGATTTACCATTTTTCAGACCCAAAGGTGCCCACACATATTGCTTTCTTGGAGCTAGTGTTTTCAACATTTGTGTTCCAACATGGTTATCCAGATGGGCGCAAATGACGTCAGTGGACAACCAACAGAAAAACACAGGAAGCATGTTCCTACTTCTGGACCGATTCCCATCCCTGCGTCGTGGCTGTCATAAGGACATCTTTGGCTGAAAAGAGCATGCAGCTTCCCAACCCTGAAATTTGCATCTGCAGAGAACTTTGTAATCCTGATGGTCTCCATTTAAACTAAAGCACTCTGTAAACACTGACTTTGCTCTAGTCAACATGCTTAGTCCATGTCACCATTAGGTAAATCATACACACACCCAATACAATACTCACTGTAATGTCAAACATCCACATTATCATCTAATAATGCCCGTACCTCTGGACTTTCAAATCCTCTTCTGTTCCAAATTCACTTAACCACCAGATAGTACAGTCTCATCTCTAAAACATCATGATCAGTAAATTTTAATGTTAAAATAACACCTGCAAGTGCAACACATTCAGCTTCTTCTGCTATCTCTACAGAAACTGTTACCTGCCCTTAGGAAAATACCAGTTCTCTTCAAACATCTAATAGCACTAGTGAAATAAACTCACTCCTTAATGTAAAAAATTAAAACAGGGTTTGAGGTTTGCATTATAATGTACATAGAAGCATGCTTCCAAAAAGGACTTTGTAAATGCATCAGTTAGTGAAACTGTAAATGACCAATGAAGACATAAACATTACTGGTTATAACTCTTTCAGATGTGACCAGAATAGTAAGAGTGGATGTAAAGGACTGTTTTAATGTACATCTGCTCAATGCTTTATCATTGCACACAAAGTTTGATTATGTTGCTCTGGACATTAGTATTAGAGGGAATGTTCACTTCAGTTATTGTTCTTTATCATCTCCTGTCTGCAACTAGTGAAGCTCTGGGTGAATTCAAGAATCTCTGGTCATCATATGTATCAACTGAACTATTCACCACAGGGGACTAAACCTACACTGGTGATCTAGAAAAGCTGACAAATTAACTTAACTGATATGTAGGGCTACTCAACCAAAACACAGTGACATAACTAAATCCTCATTAAGTGACATCATATTGACCACCAAACCCCACAATTACTGCATCTGGTGTAGTCTGTGTCAGAAGACTACACCAAGACAAAACCAAGACAAAACTGACAATAAGAAGACATTTTAAACATTTTAACATACTTGATTTCTTCTAAGACTTAAGTATCAAACAGTCATGCAACTTGTACTGTTCAAGACCTTGTTTTAGTATTGAATTACTTTTCCAATACTTTCACCTGAAAACAGATCCAATCCCTGGTTCTCGACTGATCTTGCTTTAGCGATATGCAAAAGAAATAAACTTTGGTCTCTTGCGAGAGCCTCAGGCAATGACACTCACTGCCAGAACTTCAGGCAACAGGGGAACTGTGCCATCACCTTTATAAGAAAAGCAAAATTGAATTATTATCTTTCTGTGTTTACAAGTTGTCATGGTAATGGTGCAGCACTCTGGAAACTAGTGAAGTCACTGAAAAGTATGTTGTCTGTACTGTTTCCTCCTGTTACTAACAGCAGGGATGGGCCAGTTTTAAATAAGAGTGACATGATTGAAGTGCTCATTAACCACTTTATTGCAGCATGTGATAAGAATAAAACTGGAAATATTAATAATAATAATTGAAATTAGTAGTAATAACAATGGCTTTAATATACAATAATAATATCAGACCCGTCACAATCTCTGAGATCCTCACATAAGAAAGTAAATTCAACTTTGACTTAAGACACCTTCATCTCAGGGCTCCCATTTTAACTGTCTGACTTACACATATATTTCATACAAGTCTTACATCCAGGAATAGTCCCTCATTATGGAAGACTGCACAGGTTATGACATCATTTACTGGTCACTGGCCATCTCAACAATTAATTAACAATTTTTAAACTGTCTCATCTGTTCAAAATCTTAGAATCCTTAGTAAACACACAGCTATGTTGTTTGATGGTAGACAGTGATGTCCTTGAACCACAGCAGTCCTTTGACCCCAACATAACTTATGTAAACACATTTGTTGCCTAAGTTACTTATCTGTTTTTTTTTTCTGTCACTTCTTATAACTGGTTAAAATCATTATTTTCCAATAGCGTTCAGTTTATACTGATGGTTGTAAATCTCACAGTCAAATACAGTAATAAGCAAGGGAGTGCCTCAAGGCTCAATCTTGGGTCCGTTTGTTTTTACTCTATAATATTTAGTCAGTTCAGTTCAACTCAGCACTGTATTACACACTTTTATGCTGATGACACAATCCTGTACACCATAACCAGGCCCTCCCCCAGTTAGACTACTGTCAATCATCTGATAACCACTTTGAAACTCTACTGGCCTCTACTTTTATCTTAAATAATACCTGCAAAAGTTTTAACTAGGTTTTGCTAATTCTGTGTGTCTATGCATGTGTGGTTTCTGCCCTGTGTGGTTAAATCTATTTTATAATGTGTATATAAATATATATGTTGTACTTATGTCTCTCTTGCACATGAGATCTTGACCTCAATAAGACAATCAAGCATTGAGGAGTTGAAAGGGTGTAAAATATTAAATTGAGAATAGCCTACATAGATATGTACAACAGAGCATGTGTATCATAAGTTAGTGCAAAGAGACAAACTAACAATAATAATAATAAAATTTAATAATAATAATAATAATAATAATAATAATAATAATAATAATAATAATAATAATAATAATGAAAACTCTATAGGCTGTACGCATATTTAAATAAGAAGTAGAATTGGAGTATTTAAGCAGAATTGCACTAGTAGGTACATGTGTGTGACACGTGCTTATTTGGCCATAATTCAAGATTTGAGATTATGAGGGGAGGGCAGTGGATATATATTATTGACTGAACTTAGGTTTTTGTTTCAGTAATTACTTATGATAGAAGAAGATTCAATGTTTCCCTTTTTAAAATCAACATAAACAGTCACTGAAATATATAATTAAAATGCATTTATACTACTCAGAACTAAAGTATTGTGATAGTATCAAATGAGGACATATTGTCACAGTTCCCACCTTGAGCCCTGTGTTCGTCCATCTTCCAAAGAGCTAAAGTTGTGCAGTCTATCATCTTCTTGGAATACTGAAGAAAGTTTCCTTGTGCTCATGAGGGCCTTGTTGAGTCTCATTGCTTCAGGGCATGTCTGCTGCTCAACAGAGTTATCTGCTTTTTTATCTGGTTGTACGCCAGAGGGATGGCCGGATGAGTCATTCTATCAGCAACAACACTCTGTTGTAAACAGGCTGCATGCATTAGTTGGAGTCTCCATGCAGAATCCTTATATACACACTATAACCAAAGGGGAAATAGGATACAGGAGCAGCAAAAGTTGTGTCACTCATCAGATGTGTCAGCATGTATTTGCTGTAAGAAGCAAGAGCTGTTTAAACCCAGCAGACCAGAGACAGGTCCAACAAACCTGCTTTAAGAGTTTGTATAGGCGTAGTCTGGAAATGACTTTTCTTCTGGATGTAGGTGAGCTAAGCATTCCTGAATAGTTTCATTACACAAAGTATTATAAGATGTTTTAAACAGCAGAGTTTTTAATGACTGGAATTGGATCTGTGTTTCTTTGGTAGAATGAAGGTAGAGGAAAAAATGTAAAGGTGGTTGAGCTTTAACTGTGCCTTATGCTTGCTCTTAAAATACACTGCCTGGCCAAAAAAAAAAAAACGTTGCACATGCAATATTTCACTGCACCACCTTTGGTTTTGATTGTAGGAGACATTCACTGTGACAGCCTGGCCAAAAAAAAAAAAGTAACTGCCTGGATTTATTAACTAAGCAAATAGTTTAGATCCTTCCATGGGTGAGTACTGCAGTGGTTAATAATGTTTCAGCTGGAACAGGTAATTTAACACTAACATCAAAAGATTGGGTAATACCAGGACTGATCAGGATCATCAGGTTTGTGACAGAATGGTTCAGGGAGAATGAGACATCGTTTTCACACATGGATTAGCCTTCTTAAAGTCTAGACTCTAATTTGGGATGTGATGAAGACTTGATGCAGAGGTCTGATTCTCCATCATCAGTAATCAAAAATTAATGTAACTATGGATGGAAAAAATATTATTAACCTTACTGTGACACTACATAAACATTATGTGGAAAAAAAGACGTCACAGTGAATGTCTCCTGTAATCAAAACCAAAGGTGGTGCAGTGAAATATTGCATGTATGACATTTTTTTAGGCCAGACAGTGTATATGTGTTTTGTTTTTTTTTTTGTTTTTTTTTTAGCAAAAAAACATCACCTGGATGAACTGACATGGTTATTGATTTAGGAAGAAAATCATAAATATAACCTAAATTTATTGAAAATACATATGTCCTGTCCATTTAAAACCCGGACCTTTGCCACATTAAAGCTGCACACAATATTAGGGTTGGATTTGCTGGTAGACATGTTGAAATCCAGGTTCACATTTATTTTAACATGCATGTTCTGTTTACTGCAGGTGGAAATAGTTACAACTGTCACCTTCTACAGTGTCTATGAAGTGAACAAACTATACAAATATTTGTATTAATTCTCTTGCAGAAGTTAAGACATACACGAAAAAATGTAGCTCTTGTGACTTATCCCAAAAATCCTGCAGTTTGTTTGTCAGACCTACAATATCTGACTTCAGGGTTGACTTTACAGGAGTTGCCTCATTCATGTTGAAAACTTTATCTGTTGAAACCTTTCTTTTTCTTTGTCTTGACACGTTTAGGTCTTTATTGTTGCTCCCTCTGAAAGAGACGTCTGGTAGAACTGACAGCCCTACAACAGGCAGTCGACCTTTAGATCACTTGTCAAACTGATGAAGAGGAAATTGTGGTGCTATTTTTTTTTATGTATTTATCTTTGAATAAACAACAATAGCATCTCCTCCTTTTATTATTGTTTCTGTTCATAAATCATCTAAAGACCTATGGAACTGAACTGTTATATTTCAGTCATAGGTTGAAAAAACCTGACCTTTGGCACATTTACATTTAATGTATAATAATAATGATAATAATAATAATAATAATAATAATAATAATACAGTACATTGAATTGTGTTGTTGTTTTTTTTTTGTTTTAGTTCATACAAGTATTTTCATGGAAGAATTGTAATGTATTATGTTTTAATGTATGATTCTACTATATCTGGAAAACCTCCATATTAAATACCAAAATGGTGGACTTGCTGTTGGATTTGTTGTATGGATCTGGAATGTTTTTTGAGTGTCTGAACCTGTTGCATGTGTCTGGTTTCAAACACATAAGCATCACAAGGTTTTTAGATAAGTTTAGCCTCAAAAATGCAATTATTTTGGGAGAAGCAGAATCATCCTGCAGTTTTAAGAAGGCTTTCATGTTGATCGCTGTACAAGCCATGAAAAAGATAAACTTGACCCACAGTTCTTAGTTATCTACTCATTCATTTAATATATTCATACTTAAGTATAGAACAGGCAGATAACCTTATGAAATGAAGGAAGACAACAATGTCTTCTCTTTCTTTTTCTTTCAAAAAGAAAAAAGGATTTTGAGAATGAGCCAGATCTGTGTCCTTGAAAATCTGATGACACCACAGTGTAAAGGATGTGTTCACTGTATGAGGAGGATTTATTGCATTTGCTGTAAATGATTTTTGGCTGAGAACCAGAATAAATTAGGCTCTGTGGGGAACAGAATCAGTATAGAATCGGATTTACAGTATGGATCATGAAAGGCAATATTGTGCATATCATTGCCTCCCATGTGAGGTGTTGTAAGCGATGCTTTCTACACTCATAAACTCAACATATAAACAGTAAGTGCAAGTAAGTGCTTTCTGCCGTTGTTTGCATCCGTTTCCTGTTGTAGTCCTGTTTTTGTAAAGGCTGTATTTACTCTGCAGAGTACTTTGAAGGAATCCGTCTTCCAAGGTTGATTTTTGCATGCAGATAAAAAATAAATAAGACCTTGTTGAGCCCTCCAAAGGTCACTGAGAGCTCTGATGTTGTTTGACAGCGGCGTGCACAAATAACCCCTACCTGTCTGAGCCCAGCACTCCTGACATTTTCCTCAAGTAATAGTGACGGATTGTCTGGGAAAGCAATACATGCATGAGCAGATCATTCCAGTGCGACTGTCTGACCATGACAAGGGTCTGTCAGAGGAGGAAAAAACTGTAACCTGTCAGGAAGCACGAATGTAATTATTTAGCTTCACTTTTACTTTTCCACATCAAAACCCTTTCTATTGGACTGTTTCCTTGAAGGCAGTGTAAAGGGGTTGTTGGACATAGTGAGAGAGAACACAAAAGCTATGATACTTTTATTATTTCTAGTTCTCAGTGTCTGTCGCCAGCTGACAATCAGTGCAACAGTGCTAATTAGTCATGGCACCTTTAGCATGTATTTTTAGAATTTCCTTTGTGCCTCTGCACACAGATCTCGATGAGATGGGTGTTATGGATAACTGAGAGCTGTAGAGGCAGACACAGGAAATTAATCATAATTCCAAAATGTCTGAAATGCTTAGTGTGATTGGGATTGGTTGATCCAATTAGCTGACAGGCTGATGATTACAGATACGGGGCAGGAAGAGATCAGTTGAAGCGGTTGCTTGGTTTTCCTGTAGATGCTTTTATTATAATACAGACTTGGGCAAACTATTAATATGGGACTATATTGTATTCAGTTTTTGGTAAAATGGAAAGAGATGAGACCTGGAATCAGTGCTAGAAAGAAATTATTGACTTAATGTATTTCCTAAAGTTCAATATAAGTCTATGGAGCCGTGGCTTTTAGGAAGCAAACCCAGTGGCTTCATCAGCGTCATTATAGCTCCCATTGATACTTCCACGCTGGCTTCTTTTTGGCTTCATCCTTGCCCCTTGCCATAGTGACAAACTACATTTCACCCAAAAATACACATAATTCATATAATTTCAATGCCCTACTCACCCTCAGTGCATTACTTATGACTCATGCACCTTGTTTTTGATTTTACCTTGTATATATCCTTTATATATTGCAAATATTTCCTCTATCTGTGGTATAGAATTGGCCTATTGAATATTTTCAGTGTTTGTTTGTAGTTTTGTATATTGTCAGTGTTTTTCAGTATACTTTGTGTGATCGTTTTATACATAGTCTTTGTTTTTGCACTTTAAGAATTTGCTGCTAAAACAGAAACAGAGTTGCTAAACTGATTTTCATTGTTCCTGTAACAGTGACAATAAAGATTTATTCTGTTCTAGTCTTCATGATGAATCGGAACAAACATGGATGTACGCTAGAACTTTCCAGGTTTGACTTCAGAACATGGTGAAATCAGCATTGTTATTGTATTGTACTATTGTAATTGTCATCTGAAACTTTCAGCCCCATAAATAAATAATGAAATAAATAAATAAATAAATAGTAGACAATAATGACATGAGGCTGAAAGTTCTGGATGACAATTAGAATAGTACCATTTTTTTTGGCCAAAGTCTATAGCTTTTTAATTCTTTTCATTTTTGTCATTTTTATTTCATCATCCTTAGCTGCTGCACCATGGGATCTATGTCTTTTCTTAACCTCTCTTTTCTGCTTGGATATAACATCTGAAAGCATACCTTTCATACTACTTCCTGTCCTGGCCTTCTCTTTGATTTGTTCTAATTTTCAGTCTTCCTCCTTTCTCTTTGACAGACTCCCTTTGCAAATGAATTGCATATGTAAATGTTGCGTACAGCTCAGCTTTATTGCTGAGGCTCAGCAGGATTCAGGTTCCTATGACAAGCAAAAAAAAAAAAAAAAAAGCCAATTTGGGTATTTTGAAACCTTCCTTGTGGGAAAGCATTTCTTTCTTTTCTCATGGTTCTCGTTTCTTATACAGTATATCACCTTGTGTTGCATTCCCTCCCTCCTGTTGCTCTGTTTTCTTTCTCTTTGTTCTTACCTTCTTTCTTTAGACTTTAACTCTGACTTTGTTCTCTCTTGTGCTATGTTTTTTCTTTCCCTCTCTGTCCTTCGTTTCCTCTCTCTGGGGGAGTTTTGGATCAGAGAGGCGTTTTGGTGCCAGGCTGCGACAAAACTTCACGTTAATAAAAAGGATGGTTGGAAGCACAGTCGGAGCAGCACAGGAACATTTTTCCAGCTAGTTTGCCATACTTCATTTTGTTGTGGTGGGAAAGTGTCCATATCTTTAACAGTGCTGCTCTATCATCATCAGAGGCAGCACTTTGTGGTTGCACTCCTATCAATGTTTTCACTGCTTTGGATTTATTTGTGAACTAGAAAATGACCTTATAGCAGTTATTTGAGCATAATACAAATTTGGTAGAGTTGAAATTGGAAACAGAAGTAGACAAATTCCCTAAATTGGCCTTCAGCAGTCATATTTTCAGAAAAGAATGCCCACTGGGCAGCTACCTGCAGAACTGCCCCATTATTCAGTTAGTTTAAATGGTACAAGACTGTGTAGAGGTAGTTCCTCTGCTTGGTAATCCGCAAGGCAGCTTTTCAAACACCACTGATTTCCTATTTATCTAAGTGCTTCATGTCATCATAGTCATTGCAGGACTATCTAGGGGTGTCTGCAACTAAAGAAGTCCTTATTCTTTCAAGTCCTTATGCGACCATTCACTCCCTACAGCTAATGTGGATCATCTTTATTTGTAACCTCCTTTAAGCAGACATGACACTTCCTACAAAACATCAATATTGCTTTTTTTTTTTAATCATGTCTGAATCTGTTGAACATAATAACGCCACTTACTGTGCAGTGACAGGGTATAAACTAAGCATCTACCACATCTAAGTGGAGTAGGAAATGCTAAATCACCTCCGGCTGTCCTGTCTCTACTGGCAGTTTACTGTTAATTTGAACGTATTGAAGTAAAGGAAGTAAAATGTTGTTCAGTTAAAACTCAAAAGACACCCAAAACTTACAAGAATACATTATGATCATAACAATAATAGCATCTACATTTTACTGACTTTTTCACTGTCCATCAATGATAACCAGTCTTCTGTTTAACCCATTAAAGATCCAAACTTCCACGACCCAAAAAGGCATCTACTGATCTAAAACATTTAATCCCTTTTGATCCATTAAACCTATCAATGCATGTGAATAATTGGTGTAAAATACAGTGTCTCATCTTTTCGTGGTCATCAGATTTGACCCATTTGGACATTCAGATGCTCTGTAGTGAATGTGGAAACACTGTCACCAGTAAAACCCATGGAGTTTGATAAATGATAGTGGATGGAAACACCTAGTTTCTGCTCAGTTAATGATAGATTTAGTTAAAAAAAAAAAAAGTCACTTTTTCCTCATTTTTTATGATTTGATATAAAAACCTTTGAATTACTTTAGATTTTATGAACATCTACATCATGATCAGTGAATTAAATATAGAAAAAATACATGATTCTTGCTGAAAAATGCAAAATGCAGAGGATATTGTTGTAGTATACTGTATGATGATGAATTACTTTAAACAGAAAATCATTTGAAACTTCTGACAAAAACAGGTTTGGGTCTTTAAGGGTTAATTGGTGTTGGTGACAGGACAGCTGAGTTGGAGATTCAATGTTGAAATACTAACTGTAAATAAGATAACATCAACAGTCGTCTCTGAGGTGACGTCCACACCACACATTTTTATTTTAAATATGTGCACTTACACTTTGCAACACAGTTGACACTGTATCGCTTTGTGAAGTCTGGGACTGTGCTGTAATGTGGACAACCTTTCTCAAGCAGCAAGGACATAGACCCCACATTCACTACCTTATTTTAAACCTAAAATCTTATTACTTAAAACTGCTCCTTTGTAATGAATATGAATCAGTGAAGGTGTAGTTTAACACTGATAAGTAATGTTAGCCAGTCGGCACCACGCTGTTCTCTGACTAACAAGAACACTTAACATTAATAACTTGTTTTTATTTATCTATTTTTTTTTCTTTGCTTTCTTGAGCTGAAATACATGTGAAATTCCCCTAGGGAGTTTTAAAGTTGATCCAAATCTGAAACAAATAAAACAAACAATTCATCTGCTAACACACACACAAACTTTTTTTTTTTTTTTTACCACTGACATCTAACATCAACTAGTATTTCACTGTTCAACACATCAGATTTACTCTTCCACTATCAGCATTCACTAATGAATGTCTCTAACATTAGTTTATATGTTACTCTGCAACCCAGAAAAAAATGTGACTTGAAATTTTAGAAAGGCATGAAAATCCACTTGTGTACGAAGTACACTGATATTTTTGTTGGAATTGTTGTTTTATACTTCAAACCTCATGACTAGAGTTATTCACTGGGTATTTATTGAAATGTCCAGCAATTCTTAAAGCATTATTTTTAATATAAAGCAGCCAACTATACTTGTAGAGCTGTAAAATATTCACTCATGTTGTGATTTGATGATGATGTTGTGTGCAATGACATGTTTATGTAATTACACTATACTGCTACAAGTATTAGCATGTCTGTCTTTACACATACAAACTTTAATACCATCCCATTCTTAAGGCTCATTGATGTGCGCTTTCTGTATGTAAATAGGTACATCCGTTTCTAACGTTGTCATGTGTCACTGTCTTCATACTTCCATGTGTCCTCTACGTTGGATTGAGCATTTCTCAGTCAATCCACCATAGGGCGCGACTCTTAATTACCATACTGGCCGGATACCACGACGAAGAGTAAAGCTTTATGAGAAGAAGAGGAAAGTCAGTAATTACAAACATGGTGACGACAGAGGAGCTTTTACTAATGTGGATATTAATGTTAATATTGAGAAGGGTAGTTGTCATACACGTCAGTAGTTTTTCACTAACTCACACAGTCGCTCTTTGAAAGCCACTTTTTATGGAAATTGTTCTGGTCAAATCTCAACACTGCCTCCACTGTTCCTGGTGGTGCAGCTCCGTTTCATCTGTCTGGGTACACATCCGCAAGCTCCTGGAACACAGATAGAATTACACATGTAATAATGTACACAGGGACGGACAGAACGCTCTGTCCGTATCCATCTGCGTCTTTAATGTAGAGCATAAATGAACCCTTAAATCTGTTGGGTTTTATATAGAGTTGTTCCACCCTTTGCAGCTATAACAGCTTCAGCTCTTCTTCAAAGGTTTTCCACCAGGTTTACGAGGCTGTTTATTGAATCTTTTACCATTCCTCTAGAAGTGCATTAGTGAGTTCAGGTACTGGTGTTGGATGAAGGTGTGAATCCCAGTGTCCACTCTAATTCCAAAAGCATTCTATCAGGTTGAGGTCAGGACTCTGTGAAGGCCAGTCCAGTTCCTCCACAACAAACTCAACAATCCATGTCTTTGTGGACCTCACATTTGTTCCCTGGTGTCAGTCATGTTAAACAGGAAGGGGCCATCACTAAACTGTTCATACAAAGTCGGACCGTGAAATTGTCCAAAATATCTTGTTCTGCTGAAACATAAACATTCCCTTTAACTGGAACTAAGGGACCAAGCCCAACCCCTGAAAAACACCCCCACACCATAATCCCCCCTCCAGCAAACTCTACACTGAGCTCAATGCGGTCAAATTTAGTACATTGTCCTGGAAGCGCCAAACCCAGACTGGACCATGGAACTGGCAGACAGAGGTGTGATTGGTCAGTCCAGAAAACAATGTCCACTGCTCTGGAGTCCAGTGGCTGCTAATTAATGCCTCTGAACCAGCCACTTTGCATTGACCTTCCTACTCCATAAAACTCTATGACTGTTCTGGAGGTAATCTGGACACATGGACATCTGTACATATGGACTCTCTGTATTCTGTGATTTTACGTGGCCTACTTTAGTGGAGTTGCTGTTGTTCTCAATTGCTTCCACTTTGTCATAAAACCATCAGTTGAGTGTAGAATATTTAGTAGTGAGAAAATTTAATGAATGGACTCCTGAGCTCCTGAGAGTTTACCCATTCTTTCACAAATGATTGTAGAATCAGTCTACATGTCTAGGTGTTTTATTTCATACAACTGTGGACATGGAAGTGATCAGAATACCTTGATTCTATTATTTGAAGAGTTGAGTACTTTTGACAATATAGTGTATTTTGTAGTTGTTATAGGCCTAGATACAATGATATAAGATTTTCCATTCACTATAGATAAAGCTTAACACTATACTGCATAGCCTTGCTCCCAGTAACAGCAACAGATGACCACACAGAAGGTTCCCTAGGTTGAATCTAGGGAATAACATGAAATGTTGCCTTAGCATGAATCAGACAGCCTCTTATTGCATATGGAAGTCTAAATAACAGAAATAAAATGAGAAAATAACTAGTACTGTGGTGTGGTCTGCTGCTTTTGGTCATTTTCTAAAGTCAGCAGCAGCACTGAGCCATATTGTTATTCACATGGTGTGTTCAGCTGCCTAAACCACTGTCATAGCAACCGGCGGATCTGTTTGTTGCCGACATTTATTGAGAGCCATCTGCAAATGCAAGGTGAGGCCGTTTTGGTTTAATTGTTGGAGCCACTGACCTGAGGGGCTCAACATCCTAAACAGAGATGACACGCTCCATCACGACGACGCAGCAGCTCGGTTCTCTGTTTCAACGCCTAATGTAAAATTGAAATCACACCGGCTAGATTGGGATCATTAATTCTTGAAAAGGAAGATGTCATGGAAGAAGAACAGAAGCCAGTTGTCATCCGCCTGCAGCGGAAATGTGTCTGTGATCCAAAAACTGAATCGCTAAAAAGTACACCAGGGGAGAGTTTGATGCTGTGCATAAATTTGCATGTCAAATTGTTTGTGCTTGGTTCATAATCTTTAAGTGAGCCACTTATCTGGAAAGCATTAGCAAATAGATCTCTTTTTGTGTAACTTTTGATTCGTTGTGTCTGCAGTAATTAGCAGTTGCCCACAGAAATACATTTTTAATGTCAAGGCCTGTTTGCAGCCACTGAGTGTTGCATAAAGTGAACAGTAACAGTGGAGGACTGACACCGATCCAGCTGGGCTGCATCCAAACATTAGGCCCCGCGGTCATCAGCATCTCCTCGACAGCATTTACAGGGAGGCTGATACTAGAAAACATCCCTTTATTTACCTCTGACTCATACCTTTATGCTTGTACTTTCAACCAGCATCTTTCCTTTTTTTTATTTTATTTTATTAAACACTGTGTTTTTAAATTTGAAGCAATCATCTGAAGTTCTAACAGGTCATACAAAAAGACATTTTAAAAACAGCTTGCAGAGGAATGGGTCTTTTTTTTAGAGACATAATGTTGTCATGCATGTTTTTCAGTAGAAAAATAAGAACATGTTTGTTTTCCTTAGTCTAAGAGCTATATCAGTTGCTAAACTTTAAGTATGTTAAGTTCTACTCAAATCTAGAGTAAATGTTCTCCACGATGCTGTGGAGAAGTGATGACACTGTTCAACAGAGTTGCATCTGGCTGAATCTGAATCTGAACAGGAAGTGGTAACTACAGTTGTCAATCACACTTTGACTCTCAGCTCCTTACTGCTTTGTTCCCTCTGTTGATAATGTGTGATTCAAGTGAAAGCCCTCACAAGAAGTGTTGGACTGAAAATGGCTGCAGATAAACAACTGTGGAGCTTGAGCTCATATTTTGGAGCAGATTCATAAGAAAGGGCAGATCCTGGAATTGGAGGAAGGAATTGAGATCACGAACAGCAGGACTTTGGTGGATGTTTGCACTGTGACATTCCACTTTATCCATTTTTTTCTTTTTGTACAAGACAAGATGTAGGACTACTTGGGGGGGGGACTTGAGCCTAAAACACTGCAGTAAATTTAACATTGCAATAAAGTGATTTAATAGTCCCAGTGTTTAATAGGGCCAAATTCTTTAAAACACCACCCACCACTGCAACATCACCCTGCAATAGTGTTGATTGAAGACATTCTGTGAAACAACCAGCCTTTTCATGGAAACCTGATCCTAGTATTGTAGAACTCAAACAAGAATTTAGTATTACCTCAAGATGGAAAGACTGATGACTCTGTTGTGGATCTAGTCTGGCCCTGCCCTGCTTTGGTCTCATTTTGGTCTTGACAAAAGCTGAAACAAGTAATCAACTCAAATCGATAAAATAATTACTCAATTTCAATTTTCCTAAATCAAAACTTCTTTTCCTTAATTTTGCTGCCACTAAATATTGGTTCCACTGCTGTGTTTCACATGGATGCTTATTATTTTTACTCTTTTTTTTTTGGCAATTTGAATAACTGTTTAATCAAATCAAAGGAAATAATTGATAGATTGGTGGACTCTGCCCTAAAACTGTCCTCGTCCAATCCTACGTTAGCTACCGTTACTAGGGAGTGGAGCCTCCGACAAACAATTAGCATTGAGCAACGTGTTGAAGTGGTGTACCTATGGAACCTATAATTCCATCAGCAGATATCCTGAACATTTAGAAGGAGGTGTCCTCTTCCATCCATTCCCAAAGCCTAAAACTCAACTACAGAGATGTCTTCTGTGCATTAAACATTGTGGCAGACCCCAGTATCAACATCTTTGAACCATGTTATTTACAGCTAGCATTGTTTGTAGTAGCTACAATTTTGCCTATCATCCTTAGCGTAGCTAGTATTTATTGTCATTTGTCATTGGTACTTTAATGAGAGACTGACATCATGAAATCGCAGTGTATGCCACGTCAGTTCTTATGGCATTTAGCATGCTATACGTACACATTTTCAACCTTTCGCCTGTTATTCAATGCCCTTTGATCCTGTGTCAGTTTACATTGAGATCTCTGGTTCACATAACCCTAACCACGACCCGGACCCTAACCCTGCGTGGTATTTCATATGGTGTGAACATATACACAGAAAGCTTATAATGCATACAGATAACACGATACACAAAACAAAAGTGGTGTGTATTTATGCAAGTCACGATATCATGTTGTCTAATGAGGATGCTACAGCTTTTTTCAATCAGGACAAACATAATTAAAATTTACAGAAAATCTTACCCAGCAGTGCATGAGCATGACTGGCCCAGAAGGGTCTGCATTTGATACACAAATCGTGGAGCTTCTCCTGGTCTACGGATAGCTATGCTATGCTGTTGGAACACCAGTCTGCTTTTGCCTTGATCAGATTTATGTCCCCATCCTTCTGAAGTTGATGTCGTGGATGTAGCTCTCCACTGCTTATTCCAGTCCCTTCTCCCTCGATCTTGATGAAATCTTGGAGCTATTACTCCAAAAAGCATCACTGACACTTGAAGATACAGCTGCCCATGCCTTGACAATCAATTGTCATGAGAGTTTCAGAGAAAATGCAAGAATAAATAAGAGTCATGGATTCCAAGGACCAGTTAATTAATGTTCTTCTATAGAGTGCATGGTTTAGTTTTAAGAAATGTCATTATTTCACAGAGTAGCAGACAGTTTTTTCATCAGTGCAT
Source organism: Apogon hyalosoma (assembly GCA_037367295.1). Lineage (NCBI taxonomy): Eukaryota > Metazoa > Chordata > Actinopteri > Kurtiformes > Apogonidae > Apogon > Apogon hyalosoma. The sequence goes on along the minus strand of JAPQRP010000007.1, from coordinate 1,041,582 downwards.
TGCACTTTTAATGTAAATCTATGGCGAGATTCTGAAAGCTTGTCAGACATAGCAACAGTAATGAAGGGGACAGGGTCCCGCTGATTAGTCAATTAATAGATAAACAGATGACAAAAGCAATCAGTCACAGCAGTTTTAGTCTTGATTCCTCAAAATCTTGATCCTATCTCAGTTTCTGGCCTGAAGTGGTCTTTTCACTTAGGGTTGGTGGCCAAACCATATTTAATGGATGCATTACATGTGATTTGATTTTTTCATCTTCTAGTTTATGTGTTTTTTCTCATTGCTAAAAGACAATCTAAATGTAATTTGTGGCTCTAATGTCAGACTTAGCCCAGGTTAAATGAGTCACTGGTGACCTGGTGGATGGTGACAGGTTCATGCAGTTTTGTTGAAATGCATTCAACAGTATTTCCATTTGCCTTGGACACAGATCTGTAAATGATCCACTCCAGAGCAAGGTTATAATACTTTTGGATTTTTCATTTTAGTTTACTTTTAGTTAGTTTTGACTTTTTTTCCCCTCTAACTCAGTTAGTTTTAATTAGTTTTTAGAGCAGGTTTGCTAGTTTTTATTAGTTGTCATTTTTTTCTGGATGCTTAGTTTTAGTTTAGTTTTAGTATTAGTTTTTTCATATCTTTTATCTTCCTTGCCATCATATTCAAATAAATTAGTGAGTTGTGGATCAGCGGGTTACCCTGGACACTTTATTT
>JAPQRP010000007.1:1014630-1040768 GCA_037367295.1 Apogon hyalosoma | reverse complement strand
GGGTGGGTCATTGACTGAGCAGAGACACAAACATATGTGCAGTATGGTGGATAAATTCCCTTAGAGGGTATGCACGTGACGTCACACTAGCAGAAGTCCCCGTGGTTCCGCCCACTGAGTGGCAGAAAGAGGGAGATGAGTAGCAGTGCTGGCTTCAATACCGTCTAAACTTAAGAACAATATTAAATAAAAATGGGAAGAGCTGTCGTACGATTGATTGTATGAACAGGTTTGAAGAGCAGTCGGAGCTATTGTTTTACAGGCACTGAAAGACAAAGAAAAGAGAAGCAGATGGATCTACAAATCCAGGTTTCATTGCCTGGATTTGTGGATCCCATTTCGTGTCCATTAACATTAATTTATGCTGTGTTTTTGAGTAAAATCATACCTTAAATTACATATTGTTTTGGCTAACGTTATTCTTAGTAAAGCTCTTGTTAGCATCTTACATGGTTTTTGTCTTCAGTTGTGTGATTCTGAACCTTTTGCTCAACATGATTTGTAAATGAACTTAAACTGAGGCTAACCCAGTTTTTCAGATACAGGGGTACTGGAGCACAAAGCCACAATGGAGTATTAGGGCCACAGGAGAAAATAAAAACACTGTCACTATGAGAATAAAGTCAGAAACAAAATATTGAGATAAAACCCGTAATTTTATGAGAATAAAGTCGAATACAAAAAGTGTCATAATTTTATGAGAATAAAGTTTTAATATTTCAAGAATAAAGCTATAATTTAATGAGAATGAAGTCATCATATTCCGAGAATAAAGCCATAATATTAGGAGAATAATGTAATTTAAAACTAGGTGGAAAAAAAATATCATAACTTACAAGAATAAAGTCATACCTGCTGGTCCAAAGCAGTAGTATCTGTGTTGTATAAAGTATTTGATATTAATTCTCCTTAAATCTCCACAGTCCCAGTAGATCCTGCATATGTTCACGGGGTCAGTCCACTGTCTACTGTAGATGGACTTTGGATCAGCTGGTTCTGCTCTAGCTTTGGACCCTGGTTGTCAGTGATGATGAAACCATGTATATTTGTTTATTTCAGGTAAAACGAGCCATGATCTGGATGTCAGGATATGCGATTTCTGGCCACCTGTCAATGTTCGTGGACCACTTGTTCTTTGGTAGCTTGTACGGATCAATGATCAATGTTGGGTCCGATTGTCCTTAATTTCATTTCATATTCCACATTTTTCCCGGTCTCGCTGTGTTTACTGCTACACTCCATTGTGTTAGCAGGGTTTTTGCCACTCAGTCTGACTTAGAGGGGCGTGGCCCATGGGGGAAGTGACATAAACGCATACCCTCTATAGGGAGTTGGGGGGGGTAATGGTCCATACATAACTTCACTTACGATAGCGTGAAAACGAAAGGGAAACTTTACAAACTTTCACCGTTCACCTCCCAACTTCTATACCTCTCTAATACTGCTGACATTAGACAGAATTTTCACATGTTCTATCCTGTATCCACTGGGCCCCCTCCTCTACTGCTCTGTGGACCCCCACAAATGCTGCGCCCCATGAATTTGTCACATTGGTGCATTTGAGTCCTATCATTAACATCATATGACAGGTTAGTACTAGTGATGCACAGATCAGCAGCTTAACCCAGAGGGTTACCTGGGGGTCGGGCTAAAAAATGTCACTATTTGCAGGGCGGGTATGCCACAGAAGCGGGACCAGGGGTTGGAAAAAAAACCAAAAAAACAACCTGTGCATCATTAAAGTAAATCCCATACAGGACTGTGCTGCTTTGTCCTAGCTTTAGTCTGCATGTTCCAGGTAGAGTGGGGACCAGAAGAGACTCTAACCCACAAGTGACCAGACATGACAGACTATGAAGGGCCGTTTGATGCCACCAGCTAAAATTGCTGGAGCAAAATAAATCAATTTGATTTCAATTCGACATTGACACAGATGAAAACGAAGGGAATTTTATCCATCAGTTTTATACATTTTAGTTAGTTTTGTAAGCACACAATACAGTTTCAGTTAGTTATTGTTTTTTTCTTTTAATTATATTTTTTTATTTATTTCAGTTAACAAAAATGTTTTTTCAATTTTAGTTTTCGTCATTTTGTTTGTTTTTGTTAATGATTATAATCTTGCTCCAGAGAAAATAGAGCAGCCAATGACTGAAGGAAATAATGTACCTTTGTCTGAGCAGCACAGATGTGCAGTGTTTCTATGAATAGACTTTAAGGAAATGCACATGTCACTTCAGTATTCGAGTAGATATCCTCCTTCTTCTGGGTTTCCAACAGGTGGGAAATTCTGTGGCACTCAAAGTGTAATTCTTCACGTGGTTTCCCTTATGACACTGTGGGCTTTTAGACTGATGGCTGTGTGGCTCAGCCCACTTCTCCCAGATTGTTTTTCAGACCTTCCATAGCAAAGGTAGTTTACATTTACTGCTCCCTCAGCCTTGAAATAGTGTACTTCAGAACGACACTGGGGATGGTGCAGGACTTAGAAAAGACACAGCTCAGCAGAGGAAATGTGTTACTGTTGGGTATAAAAAGCCATTTTGAAATGATAGAATTGTGGGACAGCACGATATTTGATGAAGACAGAACTGGGCCTTTAAGGGCGGATTTTTTAATACCTCATATATCAAGTTGACTCAGTTTTCACTTCATGGTCCACCCTTCTTTCTGATGATATATGTGTTCTACATTTACCTTTACTTTCTTGAACATTTTAATCTTAGTCTGAATTGTGTTAAGTGGGAACATGTTTATTAAGTGAATGAGGCAGTGCACTTATAAAACACCAATGTCCTGAGGAGTTGGTAGGAATGGATGGTGAAATTGGAGTTGGCTTCCAGAGCCATGACTGTTCAGGCTGAACAAACAAACACACTCTGCTTAAGGTTAGGGAGCAAGAGCTTTCTGAAAAAAATGCTAAATAATGCATTTGTACTTGTTTCCTATATTAAACTGAGCCCAGGGGCCTGTTCCATGAAGTGGATTTGCCAAATTAGCAGGTGTGTCCTTTGATTTGGTTCCATGTAGTGAATTCATGATGGAAAACTAGTTTCCCATCATACAATCTCAGAGTAACAGAGCTTGGACTATGTTGGATTGGCTTCATTGAACAATCATCAGCCATTGAGTCCAACAAAGGTAGCAATAAAACCAAAGTCAGACACTATTTCATTGATGTATTACACTCTCACACAACCTTTAAAATCTGCTTCATAGGATTAGGGCTAGAATTTAGGATTTAGGATAAGCAAAAAGTGTAAGATCAATGTGTTTGGGAGTCTTCAATTTAAAAAGTAAAATCCCTGTGAACATGGATCTGGTGATTGTTGCATGTTTCTGTAAACCACAACGATGTATTATCTCAACTGTTGACCAAAAATATTTTTCCTTACATTTCTGGATGTGTTGTATGTGTGTTATATCTGATTCCACTATGGTCATATGGAATTCAATGAGTTCTTTATGGTTTAGGCTCTTGGTTAGGGTTTGGAAAGTTGTCAAGTTAAAGTCTACAAAGATGAGGAAAATAGACTAATATTTGATAGTATTTAAACTAAAACATAATGGTTTCCTAGTCTTAACAAAGCACTTTATTGCTTATGGGAGTCAGCAAATGAACTCCAGTTTATTAAAGCAAAGTGTTGGATTTTGTAAATCCACCATTAACCCCAGCTACCTCTGACCTGCAGTTGTGAAGTAAAACAATAAAACATGGTAAGTAATGCAAATAGAAATAGGTTTTTGGTTCACAAATGCTAACATTACTTGGTTTGCAGGAACATACAATGAGCACATTTCTCCTAGTGAAATGTTAGTGCAGTATAGTGCTTTTGTTTTTGTTTTTTTCCACACACTGGTGTTCATTTGGTTATAATTTGGATTGTGGATTGTCGTGTTGATGCTGCAGCAGGTCTGTGTGGGATCGCATTGAACACAGTGTAGATCAAAGCGCTACAGCAGGCGACTCCAAAAAGCAAGCAAAGAGTGTGTGTGAACATGTGTGAACTTAATGCATGATAATACATGACTGCTTACCACTTCTATGGCCTCGCATCAAGAGAGACATGGATTACATTAACAGCCCTTTCTTGCCTGTTTTTTTTTTCTCCTTCCTTTTTAATCTTTTAACACCAAGTTGAAATATGAGCCCACTGATGTGAGGGCTACGCTGAAAAACTGAGAAGAAAAAACGAAACTCCCCACGGCTGCTCATATTTTTCTCCTAAGATAAACAGTATGATTGCGTTCTGCTGCTCTGTTTGAGGTTAGAAAAGTATTTTGATTTGGTAATCCACAGGCCAAGCATCAGCCTCTGTGATATACTTTTCTTCATTCCACAGTCCCCACTTTCCATTGTGTCAACACTGAAGTTCAACGCAAACATCTGCAAATATGTTGCAAGGTCCCACACAGCTGCTACAACACATTAGCACACAACAAGGGTGATTTTTGCATATTTGATATGTAATATAATATTAGATATTTCATTGTCATTGTCTACATTCTAAACATTCTAAAACCTGCCTCTGATGAGTCGAATTAATTTAGTGTCAGGGTTCCATGGAAAGAGGTGCTTAAAGGTTTACATGCCCACAAATTCATTATGTTTACCCCTGTATCATCGCTTCATCCCAGTGCAGATGTTCCATGGTTTGGTCCATGTAGCAACAGTCAGTCTAACAGAACCATAATATACACTACTTTGTTCTATGTCATCTTGCTCTTTGTAGAGACTCAGAAGAACGAAGTTGTAAACAGGTTGTTTTAAGTGATGGAACAAATGACTTATGGTGTCATTTCTCTTGTGAGGACAGTGTGTAACCTTTCCATGAGTGGAGGATAAGGCATGTTTGCACAGCCTTCATTTCACACCTTTGTGAGATGAAAACACATCGCAGGCAATGACATTTTTAGAGATGAGCCGCTAAATCAAGCTTGCAACCTGTGGACACAAGTATAGCACAGATATGATGTGCTTGTTGATACCTTCATGACCCCACATGTATTAAATCAGCTACCAAAAAGGTCATTTTGCCTCTGCTACACATTGCTCAGCGGTTTGTGACTGACATCTACGGTAGGTTTAATGCAATGGGGCGCTCTGTTAAGCAGAAGGACATATGCTCTAGTCACATTTGATGATCTGTGCAGTCTGATTAATAATACCGCCACATTGGACTCCAGACTCTGTGATGTGTCTGTAATTTTATGACGGGTTCAGGAGAGCTCTGATGGAGCTGAGTAATTAAAAAACAAATAACATGAAAGCAGAACCCTGATGATCTAATAATTGAGATGCTTCCATATGGGGTCATTGTGTTGTGTTAGGAGGTTTAATGGACTAGCATAAATGCTGGGCGTCTGGGCCGCAGGATATGGCTCATAAGCCATTGGCCAGCCCTCCGATGGTGGGATCAATGAGGAACAAGGCAGCACAAGCCCATTAGCGGATCACTGCAGCTGCAAGCCACCATCAAACCCCCTTCCAGGCGCTCACACATGCCTCGCCAATAGCCAGCTTTATTTATCTGCTCTGTCAGATGAATCAATGGCTACTGATTTGAGAGCAAACCTGCACTGATCATCATCCATCCATGTGAACCCACTGATACACCCTCAGCCCTGCTCCTCCTACCCTTCAGCACCAAAGACATGTGAAACCAGTTAAATTAGCTGTACATCACCACTGTCTGTGAATTCCACGTGGGTTTTTAAAATACCTCTTTAAAAACCTTAGTTCCCTTGACATTTTTGATTCCAGCGCTTTCACTGTGAATCAGAACAAAGCTAAACAAGGTCTTTTTAGAGACACAGCAGAACAAAAGATGAATCTTCTTTTTCTTAATATGAATAAGAAGAACTTATATTCATAAAGCCAAGCTATTACTTGAAGGGTTCTTCAGCTTGATTACTGTCTGCTGCCTTATTCTTATTACGCCTGATTTTCATATAAGGCAAAGAAGGAAAAACTAAAAATCTGAAATATATGTAACCTCTGTCTCAGTCCCAGGAGTGAAAAAGATACTTGGACCTGACCTATGTGAATTATCGCTGTATGTACAATCAGCCTAGCTAAAAAAATAGAAGACAACTTTAGTTATTTTTTATCTAATCTTCACTCACTCACTTGACATCAATAATTACATAAAAGACATGAATAAATACATTTTTCAAATGTCAAAAACATTGCGTTTCCAAGGGGTGTGAAAGATTACCAACAGTTTATCAACAGCCTAGAGTCATACCAGATACACCTGTAAATGTAAACTGACAAATCCATTTCACTGACAACATATTTGCTTTAGAAAATATTCTGCACACATGGTGGGCATAACCCGACCTTGGCCAGAAGAGGGGCTCTCATAATACTGACATTTAAACAAATAATTGAAGTTGATATGATTGTCTATTCTCTTACTGTTTTTTTTACTGTGGTAAAGCCAAATGTCATTTGTCATGAAGAGTTTCAGCTTCACTTGCATTGACACAGCACAGATTCCTGTTGTTGGTGTCGCTTTTACTGAGGTGGCACCTTAGATCTCTCGAAAACACTGAAACAAATTTTCTGCTAGGTTTAATCTTAATAGATTTTAGATTTTTAGTCTAAAAAACTATTCCCACTAAATAAATTGAAATCATAACTTAAGAGTTTTGCATCATCACTGTCCATTGTTTTAGTGCCAGTCCAATCCAAGGTGTACAAGTTATGTAGAAGAGACATTGATTGACATAGAATTTTGAAACATATAGTCATTTTTTTTATTTTTTATTTTTGTTAATATTAATTGAAAATGGCACCTACATTATAACTTAAAGATATGAAATAGATTACTGAAATAATTGACAAAGGTACAGGATCATCTTGAATGCAGAATCAGAATGAGTGTAAAATGCTTTGCTGTGATACGTTATAGTCATTTTTTGTCAAAGAGTGGAAACAAATGAGGAAATAATGACAGGATGTTTTATTTCTGTCAATTTCACCATAGTTTTTATACAGGTGACCAGAGAACATTATGTATAGTCATGATTGTATACAGTCAAAGAGGTAATATTTGTGTCATGTATATAAGGCTTACTGCCACCTCCTACCAGGGGGAGATTGGAATATTTTGAACTGACTTTTGGACAGTGGTCACTGTCATTTACATATATATATGTAGATAATACATAGATACCTTCTTTGTATTGCTGTGACATGAGGAGTCCACCATGCTCAACTGGTCCAGTGAGTAAAAAAGCTTTTAAAATAAAATGTAGAAGCCAAAACGAGCCATTGAAATATGTTGATAATCTTTATATTGATTATATCCAGGTAATGTACGGCTCATGTTCTTGTATTTCTTCACAGGTCAGTCTTGACTGGTTCAGTTTGGCAGTTATGTGTGATTCAATGGCCAGTGCAGGATCTACATAGAACTACCTGTGGCCACCTCACCTATCTTTATATGTAGTATAGTCTGTACTGACAGAAAGTGGGCCTGATGTTGACCCAGTTTGGCCAAAATTAGAGAAGGCTTTAGGACATTCAGACATATTTCACATGCATCCCCTACCAACACAGAGCCAACATTAGCCTGATGAAGGCAAGGTTTCCTTAGAACTATCCTTACAGAGAATTGTCAGCATTACTTCAAAGCAGGTTTGATACCTCCGTCCTTGACAGGTGTAAGACAACCTAACAGGATTTGCCCCCAACATTGACATATCATACCACCAAGAAGAAATTCAATGAATATCCTTGTTTATAATGTAATCAAATCCAATACTGAAAAGGACTTTAAGGTGAATGTTGGTTTACTGTTAAGTTTTGCAATATTACATTCAGTTTTGCAGATGAAATGCCTCCTTTTTCCTCTGCACTCTTTTCTTCTAAACTCCAAATGATATCACAAAGCCCCAGAAGATACCACATCTGCCTCACCGTCCAGTATGAACACAATGAGTACTTTTATTTGGTGGTGTTATTTTGCACCACTTTATAAGAGACTCACTACAAACCCTGGAAGGAAAGGATTACACTGAACGTGCTCAGATTTTATATACAAAGATGACTGGAATGATTCAACAATTCCCATTTATGGATATTATCAGAGAACGAATGCTGGATTAATATGTCCAGTTCAAATATGTGATTTATAATGTACATGAGTGGTTGTGATTGGACCACAGACTGTAGAATTCTGACGACTCATGGTTAAAAACAAGCAGAATGTTTCTTTGGTTTTCTTATCTGTCCAGTATTAGATGAGTCACTGTAAAGTCTGAGATTGTACTTACACAGTTCTACTACAGATTTCACTCCATTACCCCCCCGTCCATTTTTTTTGTGCATCATTGGATATTCAGGATAATGAGCTGATGGAGCCTGGTTTGGTCAGTAATTCAGGTCCTGGTCTGTCTGTCGGTTACAGATTTGGGTTTCATCTGTACACTGTCCATCTGCCAACTGAAGGATATTGTCCAACTGTAGAACAAAGGATGAGATCATGACCCTGTGGATTATTCAGTTATGTCACTGTAAACAGAGCCAAATATCTGCATCGGACACTTACTAATGAAGACTATGGCGCCATTCTTCTAAACTAAGGGGGGCTTACACTACCCCAGTGTTAAGTAAAACATCCAAATGAATAAAATCCATAAACCATGTATGAGCATTCACTTTGTTTATTGGTCAGATGTATCTGAGATGAGAGCAGGTGCATAAATACTGCAAACCCAGTGATGGTGGTGTTGTGATACATCCTCCACATACCTTCTAATTCTACTACTCAAGCTTGTACCGATTTTCTGCTCTATGAATCCACCTGCACCAGTTATTAAGTGCAGACTTGTGGAGTTCATCTAGGATTTGCGTCGAACTGAGGTTTATTTAGAGCTGGACCATAATGGGTCTTGGAATGGTTGCAGTTTGGCCATGCACTCACAACACAACCCAGTGAACATCCACCAGATAACCAGCAAAACATTCAAAGTTTAGGCTTATATTTTAGCGATATTTAAATGGATAAAGTTATTTCTTTACTAGAAGTGTGTTGCGTTAGTGCATGCCTAGACATAAGTGATGCAAACGAACCAGACGTTGTGTGTTTTTGACGCACAGTGAAGTTTCCAAAACTTAGTTCATGTTGGCAAGGAAAGAAACTGGACTACAAAGCACCAGGTAAACAGTAGCTTTTATTCCCATACTGTTATTCAGCTTCTGTGTACATGTGTAGCAATAGGTAAATGCATCTGTAAAGGAGGGGCTGGTTTGTGTCCAGTCTGTGGTGTATGGATGAAATAATACTCTGTGTGTTTCTGATTAGTGATTATGTTTGATGAATCGGAGTTGCCAGGGGCTGGATACAGATGCTTCAGTGTGTTGTGTAGTGACTGACTCGGTCATTCAATTACTATCAGTTCCGTTGTTCAGTGTGTTGTGGTTTGTGTACTGGTCCAGTGTGTGTCCATCTGGGTCCAGACCAGTCCAGTCTGGTTACAGGTTTAATGCCCATGTTTAACTGGAAAAAGCATCTTTAATGGGGACGTTCTATAACACTGAATATCATTTTTAGTTGTTTTCCTATTCTGACATCCAACAGTGTAACAGGACATTTTTATTCCTTATTTCAAGCATCTCATCCATTAGTTTTCATTTGTTTCTGCTGTTTGTCTGTTTCCAATCTGTAGACAGCTACGAATAGCAAAAAACCCCAAAAAACATTCATGACACTATTCTGTGATCTAAATGAATTAGAATAAAGTAAGCTGTTTGAATTTGTCATTTCTTTTTTGCTTTTCTGTATTTTGTAATGTTATAACTTGTATTGCACCGTTAACTGTGGCCTTAAACCCGAGGTACATACTGAAACGGGATTTTTGTGAGCTGTGACACATTAGTTCAAGTTCATTATCGTCAGGAAAATGTGCTGATCTGAGAAAAGATTTTTCCCTAGACTGTAATTTTCAAATACATTCATTTTAGCCTTAAACTTCTACCCTTACGCAGTCGTGAGTTCAGTGAGTTCATTATGGTAAGTTTTGTTTTCAGTTCACCTTGCCTGGTCAAGTATTTTTTTCCCAGATTAATTGACGATGCTTCTTCCCTTATTCTTTATAGAATTGTTCTGAAATATGTATCAGTCAGAATTCAGCAGTAGTGTAACAACTCGGTGTATGCTAAACAAATGTGCAAATGGTTAGCCAAGTTCTACTGCAGTAATAAATGTTTTTAAAAAAGGTGACTTCATTTTTACTCCTCAAGGACAATGTACTGACACTTGGGTTTTCAGTATTGTACACCATTACTGACATTTCAGCAGCCTGCACTATACAAGTATCTCACCTGGTAAAACAGCTCTGCCTTCAAACTTCCATCAGCTGTTTTCAGCTCTTACTATCCAAGTGAAATGTATGCTCAATACAGTGTTTAGAATTCATGTCATGTCTGCCACCTCTTCACTTACACTTCACTGTATCCCAGTCTTTCGCTTCAGCTGACATTTCAAATGTTTTATTTGGTAAAACAGAAATACAGAAGGGATAATAGAAAACGGTATGATTTTGTCCCAAAAGGTCAGTTTTATGATTATTGACAACATTTGTCCCATGCTAACAGCCTGTATTTTAGATTAAAAGTTTTCCCAACACAGATAAGGACATTAGATCTGAAAACATTACCTACATATCTCTGTATCTTACCTTTATTGGCTGGATTATATATAATGCCAGTCAAGATGACTTTCCTGGAGGTTCAGCAGCTGTACTGATCAGTGAGGTCATCTTTCCTTTGTGCTCCTCTTTGAAAAGGTTATACTTTAGTAATAAAGTGACTCAGAAATAGCAAAGCTAAGACATGCAGAAGACTGTGTTGTGGCCATATTGGGTCAATAATGTTAGGGGACAAGTGACAGTAGCTGTGCAAGGACCGTCAAGGTTAAAGATTCTCATTCAGTGATGACAAAGCTGTGCTTCTCTATGCTAACTGTTGTGTAAAGTCAATGTCAGAAAATCAGTGGACTTAAATTGTGTGTCTTTGTGGACAAGTCATTGTGGTACACATAGTTGGCTGACAGTTGTCTTTAATATAATGCAAACCTTTGAGTTCTGCTTTAATTGTTGTTGCTGTTTGTCACAAAGATGATAAATGGAGAATAATTTATTCCATCCTGCAGTCACTACTAGCATAGTCCTTCTCGTAGTAAGAATATGAAAGCAGTTCCATGCTCTTTGCAGACAATAGCTGCAAATACTTGTGCACACCCATAAACCTAGTGAATTTACAGTGTCTGCAGACAGCACACTGACGGTCTGAGACCCTATCTTTACCTCATTCCGTTTTGTATGTGAAAGCATACTTGTATTTGAGAAGCTGTGACCTCTTTCAGTGTGACGAGAAAGAAACAGTGATGAGTTTTGAGGTCTGAACTTTAACCAAGTTACACAAATGCAATGCTAATGGCAGAGCTGCCTTCTGTGTTTGCCTTTGGTTGTTGCCAGCCTTCACAATGGCACAATGGCACATCATTGGTTGGGGACAGTGTGGCCATACCCTCAGAGGCATACAGACTTCAATAAGGAGAAAGCTAGATCCCTTAGCAAAGGAAACAAAATGATCTGTATAGTTGTCATTGTTGGTACTAATGCTCCATTTAGCCCCTTATTGTTGCCAATGCACGAGGCAGCATGTGATAGCTGTCTTCCACAGATTGTACCTAGGGCTGGGTGATATGGAAAAAATCCTATCGCAATATTTTTTTTCCATATCAGACCATATCGATATGTATCACAATATAAATCAAATCACAATTTTTGTCCAGCTTAAATTTTCCATTACTCATAAGTTAGATGTGAAGACCTCAGAAGGTTATTTTTGATTTAAATATGATTTATTTTCTGTCAGAGGTTGAACATGACAGATGTGTTGAAGAAACATTATACAAGTGTTTCAGATAAATGAAACTGATACATGTATTTAAAACTAAACTAAAAGTCTGACCAGCAGGCAAATGCTTTCAAGTTTTAAAAGACAACACAAACAAAACAGACCATTAAATTAGCGGATCAACTCCGAATAAATAAAATCTTCATTCCAAAAATAAATCTTAAAGCTTTCAAGTTTTACAGGAGAACAGAAACAAAATGGACATGTACATTCTTTTGTCAATGTCAAATTAATAAATTGAAGTAAAAATGCAACTTCTTCTGAACAATTAAGTGTCACTCTACAGCTGAAGTTTTTATACTACTGTGTGGGTCTTAAATGCGTTATGAAATTTGACATGTTGCCAGAAATATAACCAATCTTCACGAAACAGTGCGGGGGGTATATATGTGGGGATGCATTCTGTAACTGCCATAACTATTGTAACTGGTGTAAACTGAAAGTGAAACAACATGCTTTGAACGTCCAACTCCTGGCTACTATGCCTCTGTTCCATGTCGGAGTTTACACGAAAATTTCACAACTTCTAACGTATATCCACTGGCCCCCCGGGAATGCTGGGCCCCATGAATTTGTCATGGTTATCCCCCTTATGGCGTCCCAGGTCTAGGATATCAAATATTGCACATGGGTTCTGCTTGTGGCCACTCTGCTCATACTGTGTGCGTTCTGCTTCAAGGTTGGGTACAAACGAGTGCACCGTTACACCCCTACTTTTCAGTAAGCTAGTCGCCATTACCTCTCGCTGCAGCCCAAACATTAGCATCTGTGCTGTGGTTGGTTCTTACACATGTGCTGTGTGCGTCAACCTAACTTTACATGGCTCTAGCGTGATTGGTTCGGTGTGGCGCTACTTAGTTATGATTGGCTGTTCTTATGTCTGTCTAAACATGGATGAAGGAATTCTATCAAAATTGCATGTCTCATATTTCTATCGAGGAAAAGTTATTTCACAATATACATCGTTATTGTTTTATCGACCAGCCTTAATTGTGCCTATAAAGTAATAGCACTTGCACTGAATAAAACTACAGTGTAAATGCAGTATATCAGACTATGACAACAGATGTTTGCCAGAGTTTTCTTCAAATTTTGACACTTGCATTAGAAAAGGTGGCCTGGAGACAGGTAAGAACAGATGCAGTTGAGTTGCTTTTATTGTTAGTGTGGGATTCAGGTTGACATGAAACTTTCTATTCTTCTTCTTTGACATATTCTTCTTAAAAACAGTCCTGATTGCTTGCACACACTGGCCAGCTGCTTAGTCTGAACAAAATAGTAAGAAGTAAGGAAGAAGTATTCCTATGGAATTGTCAAAGTTAGCAGCTGTGTTAGAGTCATGAAGCAGTGACAGTAAATGTACCAGACACCAAGATTCTGCAAACTGCTGCTTCCACTTAGCAGATAAATAGTCCAGATCTATCTACACTCCTCAGTGATCTGACTGAACCCATTGTTATTCTGGTTATAAGGTAAGGACACAGTGACAGTGCCTTTGCAAAACAGTTTTTGGCAAGGTAGTTTGTCTGGGTGGAAAATGTACTTGGAACAAGTTGAATCCTAGTTTTATAATGGCTGAAGAAAATGCAGCAATAAGCCAAACAGACCTGGTCTTCATCAACACTTGAGATTTTCACTGTGTAGCCTCCAGCTCATGCCATGGGGGGTGTGTGGGGGGTGTTAAAAATAACACAGCCAGTGGGAGCTGGACGACTTCCTGTGAGTCAGACCAGCAGAGAAACAACCCATCTGATTCTCATTAAGCCAAGGTTCAAGAAAATGAAGCAACAAATGATCCAAACACAACCAAACCAAGTCAGTCCAAAGTCTGGAGTTCATACTCACTGGATGCCACCTGTTGAAGTCACAACAGGTGGATGGAATTGCTGGCCAACCGTTGACTCGCCTTCAGGCTACTGAGGAAAGGCCGTCCACAGCAGGACATCTTGAACACTTGAACTGTGACACTTGAACTAAACCTGCAGTTTAAGGACACACTGAATTTAAAACTGTACTTTCTCTGAAGCACTGCATAGAAAAGGATGGTGTTGACCTTTAAAATTCTTTCCATGAAACCGTAATGATCCACCTTACAAGTGCATCAAAGTTTTGCTGAGGTTTAAGCTTGTTACATTAGAAGTTTAAGAGCAAAATACATGTATTAGAAATGTGTTTAACATATAGCTAAACTGCAACATTAACTAAAGCAGTTAGCTGTAAACATGGTGCAAATGTAACCCTCAGCCTGATCCTCAAATCAGTCATCTGTGGATGTTATAAGATTAATGCTTTTGCCACAGATCTGCATGACATGAGGGACTTTTGCAATATGCGCCAACATTGTTCGATATAACAATAGAACTTGTGATAAATAGCTAACTTTGCAGATTCAGATTATTTGCTATTTTTATGTCCCTAAAATAATGAGAGCTGAAAAAAATCCTCTAAGGGGAATTTTCATCTTCAGTCAGTCATACGTCCTTTCTATCCGTTCATTCGTCCATCCATTTTCTGAACCTCTTGCCGGAACAGATCCGATGGGGTTCACCCTGGATGCATCGCCAATTCACCACAGGGCTGATATTACAGATGAACAACCATTCACTCTCACATACACACCTATGGGTGATATAGAGTAACCAATTAACCTGAAGGTTCCTTTTTTTAGGATGGTACAAGGAAGTATCCAGTATCTGAGTTCTGTTTGACCTGATACGCTTTAGATGGTGTTTTAACCACATTAAACAGAGGAACTAGAAGACATTCACTTCCAAGTGAATTCTAATACATTTTTGTACTGTTCCAACACCTAAAACCCTAACATGATTTAAACAACAACAAAAAAGATTTACAAAGGTTGAAGCAGCTTTCCTGTGTTGTACATGCACCGTGTATAGTGTCTCTTTTTTTTTTTAAGTCTCCATCCCCTAAGCTAATACTCTACATGACATCAATGCGTCCATCTGCCAACAGCAAACAAAGGCAGGGCAAATGCATCCAATATTGACCCTACTTTGCCTCTCACTCCCTCTCATGTGATTTTTTTTTTTGCCCTCCCTCCCTGAATATGGAACAGTCAGGATCAATACTTTTTCCATTAGTAACAGAGTGCAGATTGAATGGCTGCATGGTCATGGATGGGGAACCTGAAAAACAATGGGCAGTGACTGCAGCCACTTAGTTAATTACAAGATATCTGGTTTAATCCCCCCCCTAAGGAGCAAAACAGTGAAGGCCAGCATGATGTCTATTTGACAAACTTAAATAGGGCCTGTGTGGAAAGCCCTTGCTGTGTTCTTATAAGCAGAATATCTGAGGTGTGTTTGAGATATTCACTTCAGCTTTTAATTCCATCAGTTCCAGACAAACCTGTAACTATATGTCAGTAAAAAGAAAATAGAAATTCTCATTATTAGATCTCCCTTTATTCCAGCTCACCCCGATCAGGTTACGTTCTACTTCTAACATTTTACTGGATACTTTCATTTTGCTTTCCCTCTGCTTATATGTGTCGACATAAAAAAGTATTCCAGCCCAAACTCCACTGAGCTCATTTAATTGAACTGAAACGACAGACTGATAAATGGGGAGGACTTTTCTCAGGTGAAAGGAAGGATGTCCCAGATCTAAAAATGTCTCTGAGCCCTTTTAAAGACATGAAACATTGTTCTGCGTCTGTTCATCTGTCAGACACTAATACATGTTCTCTATCTGAACAGAATCCACTGCCTTGTCTTGAATAAGCAGAGTGCACTGATCTATTTAATCACATGCCATATGGAAAT
The DNA here is from genome assembly GCA_037367295.1 of Apogon hyalosoma. Lineage (NCBI taxonomy): Eukaryota > Metazoa > Chordata > Actinopteri > Kurtiformes > Apogonidae > Apogon > Apogon hyalosoma. The sequence continues at coordinate 1,025,051 of JAPQRP010000007.1, read as the reverse complement.
AGATTTGCTGGTTAGTTGTTTATCTGAGCTGTTGGCATGAAAAAGTTTAGCTTTTAATACCATATTAATTTTACAGACATATGAAGAGCTGCAGTCTAATTGGATTTAGGCATTCCTTATTGCGTTTCAACCATTCATTCATTCATTCCTCTTTTATTTATTTATTTTCACTTGCAACCATAAAATCCATTGACACAAGATTCAGTGATGATTTTTCACCACATTAAATGTAACAGAGTCATGAGGAAAATCAATAGCCTAAAAGACTGCTGTGTATGACGCACGCCACCCTGTCAAACACAGCTTTACTCACTAAGCCTTAACCAATTAACTGACAGGCGACCTAATTAAGAGCTGCCATGATCTACTACCCATACGTCTCGGAGGGATTCTGACTGTGATGTGTTCAGTTTCATTCCTAGAGTTTACAGGTGTGAGGGCGACTCGGTGGTGCAGTGGATAGCACTCGTGCCTCACAGCAAGAAGGTCCTGGGTTCGATTCCAACACCAGTCAATGGGGGTGGGACCTTTCTGTGTGGAGTTTGCATGTTCTCCCTGTGTCTGCGTGGGTACTCCGGGTGTACCCCGCCTTCGCCCGTATGCAGCTGGGATAGGCTCCAAGCGACCCCCGTGACCCTAGTGAGGATAAAGCGGGTTCAGAAAATGAATGAATGAATAAGTTTACAGGTGTGTGACAGGAATATATGTTTGAAAGCCTACTGACATCACCTGTTAGTGTAAAAAGTCATTCATGTGAGTTCAGCTTCTCTCCAGAGTTACTTTTTTAACCACACATTTATGATCGGCTCATTGATAATTCCTGTGTCATCTCCACTGAAATAAGCATGAAGATGCATGAGAGAAGATCTTTTCATAATGAAAGGGTCATAACCTACAGGTCCTTCTCTGAGGGCTTATTGTCTGCTTGACATTAGATACAGGTTCTAAATGGTGGAATGCCCTTCCACTTGATCTATGAGCAGCAGCCTCCGTGGACATTCTTAAGAGGCGTCTCAAGATGCACCTTTATTCTGTTGCATTTATGGGTATTCTGTCCTTTTATCTGGTATTTCAGAATTTCACATTTTTACATTTTGTATTTTTTGTGTGTTGTTGTCTTATGTCCTTTAATCTGTAAAGCACTTTGTTAGTTTATGTCTGTGATAAGTGCTATATAAATACATTTTACTTACAGATATGGATGAAAACATCTGTTTGTACGGTGCATTCATATTTCTGTTTTTTTTTTCATAGCTTACAGGTACAGATAAGACAGAGCACAACCACTAGAAATCACACAATGTAGGCAGTGGTTGAGAGTAGAGCTGCACCTATGGATTATTTTGTAATCAATTGATCTAACAATTATTTTCTTCGATTCGATTAAATGATTATTTGAATAGGTGAAAAAAATGTGTGAAAATGTGAAACTTGTCCTTCATTCCAGAACCAGCTGAAACAACAACCACAAAATGTATAAAAGTAAAAGGATAAATTACAAAAAATATACAGAAATAATAACAAGTTATAAAATATATATATATAAACATATCTATAGATATAAACAACAACAAAGTCAAATGAAATCTACAAACAATATGTGCACTGCATCTTCAACACATTTGAATCCAACTTACTAACAACTTAAGCTGGAACTAATATACAAATTAAAAAATAAATAGTGTTAATGTTTGTGTGAAACTTCAAAAGTTTAAAGTAATAAGTGATGGTTCTAATGTAGAAAAGTGAGCACATAGACATTTTCTGCCTTTTTGTCCTTGTTTCTTCTGTGCTACGCTCCATGTTGTTTGTGTTAATCCTGGCATTATGTGCAGCACAATAAACGTCCATGTGAGACACAACAGTGGAACCAATGTTTAGCGGCAGTGAAATTAAGGAAACAAAGCCTCAATTCAGGAAAATTGTAACTGAGTAATTTTTTTCAAAAATTTTAATTTTAAAGATTGATCGTTTCATCTCTAATCCTATTCCTACCGCTAACTCAAAATTCATGCAATATTGAAAGTAAAATGCTGAAGCAAATAGTTTGGACCTATTCATTGGATAATTTCTACAGTGATTAATGAACTGTAGCTTAGTCAATGCTAGCTGATGTAGTAGCTTCTCATTTCTTCAACAACAATAGTTTGATAGAGAGCATAAGGGTTGGACTGTTTCAATGGATAAAGGTCATGTGGTCACGGAAAGAAATGTGCCATTGCATAAAGTCATTGAAATGATGACACAGTGAATATGTGCTGTAATCAAAGCTAAATGTGCTCCAACAACATATTAGAGGGTGGGACTTTTGTTTTGGCAAAGCTGTATCATACTACATTACTAATTATGATTAGTTTTTTGCAGGAATGCAACAATTGTTTACTTATGTACAGTATATATCAAGAAAATCTCTTCTTGTATTGATTATGTCCACCATTTTATGTACTGGTTTTAGAAAAGTTTTAAATATGTCTACAAATTTGAAAAAAGAAACTATTGTACAGTAAAACTGGTTTGTCACTATTTGTGGTGAGTGGGCAGGTTGGGTCATACAGTGTGAAGAAGTACATTCTGACAATCGTGAGGATAATTACGTTATTGTGAATGTAGAATAATGTGGATCAGAAAGAAATTAACAGCTGATATCACCCCTAGAACACATGTACATCAAGGCAATAAATAAATAAATAAATAAATAAATAAATAAATGAAAGAAGATACTGAGATCACTGAACATCAAACAGCAAAAACTAATTAATTGATAGCGTTTATTTGAGGAATTATTTTCTCTTGGTTAGTAGAAGTTTGACTTGTGAAGCCTAATATTTGCCATCTGCCACTGTCAGAGCCAACAGTTTGTTCATGTCAAAAGGAAGGAACATTGAAAATATGGTCAAACTGATTAATGGACATTAATGGGATGTTTTATTCAGTCAAACTGATTAAAATTGTCGATCTGTTCTGGAAGTACTTTTGACAATGCATACGCAGAAGATTAACAGAATAGATGCCAGTGCTGTTGATGGTTTGTGTTTTTAGTGACTCCTTTTACTTTTCATACCATCTGTCTCTGCTCAAGAGAACAAATTACACCTGTACATGTAGCATCTCTTTCTGAAATTCAATAATTACCTAAAGACACAAGTAATGAAGTAGAACATTAAGTGGATGATGAGTCACTCACGTTGCTCATAAAGGTCAATAACAAGTCATTGGATGGTGTTTTCATCTCCTCGCTGTGAGTTAAGAATGATTAAGATAAGCGGTTCTCCAGTTTGTGTTCCTGCTGCTCTGCTGAAAGCCATGAAAACAACAGATTCTAACTGTAATAAAAAATAACTATTTCCTTTCCTGTTCACGGTGCATGCAGACCAAACCACATCACAGACATATACTCAGCAGAACAGCTGGTGTTGGATACTTAATCTGTTACAGTATTAAAGCCTATTAATAAAAGCAGCTGGAGTCACTCTGAGGATGTGCATTATTTCCTCATATTTGTATTATGAATTAACCCTGCAAGATGAGAGTAAACCTAAGCAGTCAGTGTTATGGAAAACACTTCAGGAATGTAAGTCATTATTATAAAAGCCAATGCAAGCCAAGGGACAATATTAATGAACCAAACACTCATCACATCCCTGTCTGTGACACAGAGACGACTTTGTTAGGGTTACAAAAAGAGCATGCTACGGCGCTAAATTAAGGTTTAGTTCAGATGTATAAGCTCTAAAAGCATGTATTAGATTTAAATTAACAGGGAAAATCTCATTTTGTGTTTAACATGTGGTTGAAACAAAAAACAGTTTCTATCACTTCAAAGGTAACCTTTACCCTAATCCTATAATTGACCTGGTGGATGTGTCAAACTCAGTTCTGTGTCAGAATCTGTAGTGAATAGACTGGAAATTAGACTCAAAATGAGTCGGCTATATTTCAAACAGGCCATAGGAGTGCAGAGATATCAGGGATTATAGGATATTCTTCAGTGGCTGTCCATCATAAAGCTTCATACAATGCAAAGGCACCTGTTATTAGGACAAAGGAATGGAATCCTGACACCATGTTATCCTGTCTATTCCTTTAACAGTTTCTCCTTGAACAGATAATCTGATTAGTAATGAGATCCACTGCCTTTGGAGGGTCGAAGCGGAGCTCAACTCTGCTCACATCTGTGGAGAAAAAAAGACGACGCTCCATTTAAGTAGTGGACGATAATGGGAATGATAGACAACAGGGACCTTTTTTTTTTGTCCGTGGATACTCTAGTGAGCCAGCAGGGACTCCAAGTGTTGCATAAAACTCCTGAGCGGGTCTCTGTTCTGCCATGAATATGTATTAGTGGAATCGATTACATTTACTATAGGTCCAAACTTTGTGTTGTGCTTTTGTGTTTTTCTAAAATCACCAGCGTGTGCACAGATCCACAATACAACTCCACAAAAGTCTACAGTCATTAAAGAGTAGAGCACAGGCAACAAACATACGGCCTGTGGGCCCAAACCGGCCCACCAAAGGGTCCAATCTGGCCCATGGGATGAATTTTTTAAATGCAAAAATTAAACTGAAGATATTAACAATCAAGGATGTCAGAATCATTTTAGTTCAGGTTGCACATTCAGCAACTCGAATTTTTTCTTTTTGTTTTAGTGTAAAAAAGCCAAATTACATGAAAATGTGTACATAAACTATCTGCAGAAACTATCCTTTCACAAAAAATGTGAATAACCTGAAAAATTATGAACAACCTGAAATATCTTTTGAAAAGTAAGTGAAATTTTAACAATATTCAGCCTGTTACTAAATGTTCTGTGTATTTGTAGATCCGCTGTGATCTGTAAGTTGTAATTCCCATTTGTAAATGATCAACTGAGGCAGAATATTGTTAAAATTGCACTTATAGTTCTTAAGACTTTTTAGGTTGTTCATGTTATTCACATTTTTAGTAAAACTTTTTTGATGTAAACATTTTCATAATATAATTTTTCTTTTATCGCTGTCATTATATAGGGGCAGCCATGGCCTAGTCAGCTGGAGAGTTGGCTTTCAACCGAACGGTTGCTGGTTCGATTCCCTCTACTGGTGGAGAGCAGTTGGCTGATGTGCCCCTGAGCATGGTCCAAGGGCACATCAGCCATGGCATGGCGAGCCCACTGCTCCTAGCATGCAGTGTGTGTGATGCATGATCTAGTGATGGGTTACAGGCAGAAGATGTATTTCAGTGTGTGGTGCATGTTTACGTGTGTGACAAACTACTACTGACAAAATAAAGATTCTATTCTATTATCCGGTCCACTTCAGGTCATATTGGGCTGAATGTGGCCCATGAACTAAAATGGGTTTGACACCCCTGTAGTAGAGCATCTGAAAGTCTGGCTTGTTGGTGTAAAATAAGCCATCTGGCCATTTTCTACAGAAGTAAAGTTTGAGGGCGGTGTCTGAAGGGAACTTTGAGGAGTTATGTCCAACAGTGGTTTTTATTTAATCTGTCAGAGGAAAGAGCAGAACTTTAATCCTGCCTGTCGGGGATAAAAAAAAAGGTGGAGCTCAGACCTTTACTGTTCTTTGTTCTGGATGTTATCAGTTCTACACATAACCACATATCCAGTTTGTTCTGCTGTGATGTAGAATGACTGAGAGGGAATAAGATATGACCAAGGACACCTTCGACTTAATCTTCAATCTGCAAATTATTAGTGTTCTGATCTGCAGTATCTGGGTGTGTTTATCCACTGGCAGTAAGTTGAAAGATATTGAATGAGCAGACATTACTACACTTAATTAAAGCACTTTGAGACTATTTGGTTTGGACTGTCATGCTTTTCTGAATGTCTGCATTTTCAGGTGTTAAACCTCAGTATGGTGCAGACCAGTCAGACCAAGTTAAAGAGTTGGTATTGGTTTGGATGAAACTGGAACATGGTTGGGGTTATTTACAGTGTGCTGTCACTTTTTGGATAATTCAGACCAATCACAAGATGTAACACAGGATTATATTTACAAAAAAAAGAAGAAAAAAATGGGAACAAAAAAAGTTAAAGAGGACCAAATATAAGATGTCAACCGTAGTTCTGAACTGGAGTAAATGTATACGATTGAAAAACCTTGGTTTGGACATTAGCTCAGATCTTCAGATTTTAAAAGAGCCCAAATCAAGCATTCTGTGCATATCTTCACTTGACTAACTCATCCCTGGTGATGCAAAGTCCAAGATCTGGGTCCTTTACATCAATATTTGACAGCAAGCCTGGGTGTGAGGCTGGACTGATCTCACATTTGGTGCTCAGATTAAATCAGTGATGAAGCCCAGCTTTTTTCAACCAGCCAAAGTTAAACCATTTCTTTCTCTGCATCATTTTCAGATTTGAATCCATGCTTTTATCACAACTGGCTCAGACGTCACTTGCTTGACTGCAGCTGGTTCAAAATGCTGCTGCTGCCAAAAAAACGAGACCATATCATCCCAATTTTAGCATAAATCCATTGGCTCCTCTTTTGTTTCTTAACTGATTTTAAAATAATTGTATTTGTTTTTAATTGCCTCAGTGGCCTTGCTCCTCAGTATCTGACCTGCTCCAGGCATACACTCCTTCACATCTGAGAGGTGACAAGGCCTTTTTTCATTCACTACCTTTGCATATCAGGCAGGATGACTAAATGAGCCTGTTTACATGACCATACAAATCAGATAACTGGGAGAAATCAGATAATTGTAAAAATCAGATCTGACGCATTTACATGCACTTCAGAAATGTGATAATCGAAAACCCTGGTTTAGATGCTGCAGTCCATTATCAGATTTCTTTCGGAGTACATATGCACGTACTGATGGTAGACTCAAACTTGCCGTTATTGTCTTCTGCTCATGTCACTTCTGTTCTCTATGATTTTTAACTGTTTTTACACATGCGTAGACATAAAAGAACAAAATAAATCAGATTAACCTGTATACATGCAGGAAGACATCAACATATTGGGGAGAAGTCCAGGTGTGTTAATCTGATTGCTCATAATCAGATTACTGCTGTTATCTGATGAAGCATATCAAACTATACTGTTTACATGGTCCCTTGAATATTCTGATAAGTCCAGAAATCAGATTTGGTGTGCATGTAAACAGGATGAATGTCTGTTTTTAAATCCTCTCTTAAAACCTACCTTTTCTCTTTGTCTTTTAACTCAGTTTGAGAGGTTGGCTTTTATGTTTTTAATGTTTAATTACTTCTATTGTTTTTATTCATTCTTTTATGTGTTTTATTTGTTCTTATGTCTGTGTACAGCACTTTGGTCAACTGTGTTGTTTTTAAAGGGCTGCATAAATAAAGTTGAGTTGAGTTTGTTCAGATGTGAGAAGTACAAATATGAACATACTTACAATAACAAATTTCAGGTGTCTGTGCTTAAAGTATTCATTTTTCTGACTTTTATGACACAATTGTATGTACTTTCAACAGAGTTTAGTTCAGCCTTGAATATCTTCACCGTATCAAAACTGACTTCAACTTAAATGGATCGAACAGTATTCAACTTATTTGTGAATCCATTGTGAATATTGCACACAACAAACACAAAAAAGATGAAATAATGTAAACTAAAGACTGGACCACAGGAAAAAGGCATCATTATGTTTTGAGTTCTGTTACTGATATTAGTACAGTGGTTTAGTAGTATCGACAATGTATTAATACAACATGAGCTCCAGTTTTTTTTTTGTTTTTTTTTTTGGGGGGGGGGTTTGCACAAAAATACTTTGTATAAATGTCTAACTTTTATACATTATAGATACCTTTTAGTTAACACCAGCAGTGTCGTGTGTGCATTGACTCATGTTGAAGAATGGGTTCACTCTTTACTTTTGTACAGATAAAAAGACATTTTTCAAACACATTAGCATCCAACCAGTTGTTCCGATTGTACCATTGATTGTCCTGAGAAAAGTATCCCAGTTTAGGATGACGCACCACCCCTCTACCCCCAAAGGACTGTACAGTATTTAACTCTGTTGCACATATACCAAGAAACATTTTTGTCAATTCTTAATTTCTCTTTTTTTCCTTTTTCTCTTCCTGCCTTTGTTCCTGCCCCTTGGTCATGTCTGAAACCTGCTGTGATATCACCACTCTGAATCTCCTTAAAGGTAAGAATGTGGCTTCTTAAAGCACTGGTGCTGTTGCTGCACAGGAAAAGAAGGACACGGATGTGTAAAAGCATCTACGTCATCCACTCTATGTTCATTAATCCATGAAGAAGATTTAACGGCAAAAGGTTTTTAGATGCATCTAGAGACACTGTTAGTTTCCACTGCACTTAAATCAGACAGGGTATGAATGAATGTGTTCAGATTTGGTATAAACATTCATTTGGGTTCTATAAACTGAGCTGATACAGATTTTAAGATTGTTAGGACTAACCTTTTACCTGTTACTGATGGAAGTGGAGAGTCCTGAACAGATGGAGATGCAAAGCACATGGACATATCTGATAGAACTAAATTGGTTTTTGGTTATTTCTTTTGAAAGTAGGCAACACAAATGGTATTACTGCACATGTGGATGAAAAGGTAATTTAGATGAAATTACCCTTTTCTTTTTTGTCTTCTTCTTTTGTTTTTAGCTCCAAAGTTGTCCCCTAGATAGGCTGTTATTCTTGGCCGACATTGTGCAGATGAAGCCATACTTTTTAACAATAGTACATGCAGTAATAGTACATGCAGTACTCCAGTAATGTCCCTCTGCAGTAGTAGGAGCTGGTTAACTTTAGTTTGCATCCTGAATTTGTATGTAAATCATTGTTTTTTCCTTGGATAGAGGGTGGGTTTGCTGAACATTCAGGGCTTATTTTCGTGTGGCATTTCTTGCAGACACCAGGAACATTCTGTGTTTTTAATGACCCTTCATAAGCTCTCTGTGCACATCAACCTGTTTTTTGCTCAAGGCTTCAACATTTAATACAAGGTCACCCAGGTCAGGAGTGTTCTGCATTAATTTTCTGCATTTAGCTGCAGTGTGTTCTCACCCTGAACTATGCCACAGGCGAAACAGAGCTGCCTGTTGAGTCCGTCTGCTGTTCTCCAGGATGAGTGGAGCACCATGTGCTGCTTGACTGAATCTTACATTGCTTTTGTTTTTTTTGCAGACACTGATGTTGAACAATTACAGCAAAGGCTGCAGGTTATAAAACTGTCATTGGAGAAGTATTTTTGAAGGCAGTCTTGCAAGTAATAGAAAATGGCTTTACATCCATGTTTTGATTCTGAAGAGTAAATACACATAATGACATGTTATGTATGTTTTGGTCAGAGAATTTTCTTCTTTGAAATTGAAATTCAACCTTATTTTTCTTTTTCATGGTCAAAAAGGAACAAGTGACATTTTTGAAAATTGATTTTAAATTTCTATTGTGTTGACAAAAACTAAAATGATAATAAAGCAGAAAAAAAGGACTTGTACTTTTTATATTCGGAATATTTAGAGACCAGATGTCTTTTCCAAGGTAAGAATTCCAATGAGGACAATGCTATGTAATTAGCCAAGACCCCTAAACCACTCAACATTCCCTCATATTATATATATTGTTGATTTCTCATCCTTCCCCAAACAATGCTTGAAATGTGCAGACACAGAATGCCACTGACACCATTTAAAGACTCCACTACTCTTGCTTTTAGGATTGTGACTGTATCACAGTTTGGTTCAGTTTAGGTACAAAAACCTAAAAAAAAAAAAGCTTGGTTAGAGTTAGGAAAATACTACAGTCAGGGATAAAAGAAGAAAGTCAGATCGAATTAGAGGTGCTTCTTCTATGATGCCTGCCCCTCATCCCCTCCTGCTAAAGAAAATCCAAATTTAACAAGTGGTGCCAGGCACAACAAACCCCGCCCCTCATATGTATTGTGCCCATTATAAATACATGGGATGATTTTGGAAAATCAGAAAAAACTGGAACTTTGACCTACTTTTCACAAAATGTAATGACATCACTTCTGGGTGAGTGGCAATCTATAAACCCAATTTGGTATGAATTCAACCAATAGTTTTGCTGCTAAAGTGTTAACAAACAAATAAACAAACAAGTAGTGCCAGGCAAACCAAACCCCACCCCTCGCATCTATTGTAGCTTATTTTGGCATCGATCCAGCTGATGTCATCATGTCTATGCGTGTGCTGATGTCAGCATATCAGTTGTGTCTACATATGGGCCAAGTTTGAATTAAATTGAAAACAACATTGATGTTTTTATAGACATTTAAAATTGTGCCCATAATAAGTAAAAGGGAGAAGATTCTTTTTTTTTTTTTTTTTTTTACTTTGACCTATTCTTTCCAAAATGTAACCACATCTATTCTGTCGCCAGTTCATCGCAGGGCTGACATATAGAGACAAACGATCACTCTCACATTCACACCTATGGGCAATTTAGAT